>JAAXYW010001277.1:0-23204 GCA_036851895.1 Orthonychiurus folsomi
TCATCCCTCAAATGACATTGAGATTTGACTAAACTCACAATGCACCAGAAACAGAATGTGCTTGCGTTATAGTGCATTGAATTAATTATGTGTACATAGTGCATAATACAGATTCAGCCATGATTTAGCATGCCTAGTAGAGCAATTGCAATGTAGTATAACATGTACATTGTACATGTAGTACAGTTAATTAGTTAATTCTCAGAGAATATCAACAAAAAGTAGAAAATAGTAAAACAAAACAAACCCTTTCAGTTAAAGTTAAATAATAAATGCAGTTTGCATTAGCTGAATGTAGGAAATGAGTGAGTTATTTTAAATATAGTCAAGTTCTATAGCTGCCAGTGTTTTGTATGTACTCTTACATGTTAAATGTTAAGAATAAAGGCAAGGATATTGATTGAAAGCCGATTGAATAAATCAATGTCTTGTATTCATCCATTGTTTGACTCCCCTGCCTTTTTTATCTCCTCATTATTTGGAGGACCAAGGTGGTCCTTAGATTACCATTCATAACCCAAGTCTCTTTTCACACAGATCATATCTGAAATGAAAAAAGGGTTGCTTCCTTTGCCTTAGGATTTGAACTTGCCTTTTTCTTAATGCGATACGTACTTAATTCTTATTCAAACAGTACGTATATACTGTACTATACGTAATAAGACAGATGAGAAATGAGGTGGAACAAATTTGTGGATTGAATCCATTCTAACATAATTAGCAAGACCCACAATGTTCCAAATGTTCATATTTTTTAATTTAAAAAGAGCGCGACTAATTAGCAAATAGAAATATCCCACTAACAAGTATCTTCCTGCCCCCAAAAAAAATCATCACTTTTTATTGATAGATATTACGGACAAAAGCCGTGATATCAAATTATTTTAAAATTTATACGTAAGATCCGACGGATTAACAATACGGCTGACACGGCATGGCACTTCATTGTGATGCAATTGAGGATAGGGAAAATTAAATTATACGTACGTAAAATACACGCGGGTACTTGGTCATGTCTCAAGATGCCGCATTTGCGTTAACATAAAGAAAAAGTGACCGACCGCCTAAGGAAAGGCATGCGCACGAGGATAATAATGGGTTAGCTGCCCAGTACTGAAAGGCATGGTAATAAATATTTCAAATCCCGTTAAGTTTCACACCTACTTATTGCATGGCTGTGTACTGAACAGTAGATTTGTGATGCAACTATTCCAGTTTTATTTTACTATTTTTGAATGCGATTCGCACGTTGGTGTATAATATTGCAACATCGCCTTATAGAAAAGGGAGGGAATTTTTATAAATATCCTCCTTATAATTAACTTAAGACAACACCAATTCAAAATATGATGAAAACTGCCTACCATGCAGCTGACACGTTGAAGAGTGCTCCAACATTCCCTCAGTGTTCGTTCATTGAGATGAAATGCATTCCGTGTCGACTGCTGTAAATTCCAACGAGTAAAAATACCCGCATTTCAATTTTAGCCGCCATCATATTTTTAAAATACGGCACAACAATCACAAAAACAAATGCACGAAAGACACCAAATTGTACATATGCCTCATGCATGGCATGGCATGGCATGGCAAGCACAAGAACTGAAACTAAACGGGGTACGGGTTAAAAAATCACAACTAAAAATTTGTAAATAAAAAACTGGTTGATTTTTCTAAATAAATATCTTGAAATTTTTCCAAGAAATGAAGCTAATGCTACATGTGCACGGAAAAATGTATCCCCTCTTCCGTCTTAGACGTGCTTTCACTTCAAGAAAGTAAATTCCCAAGTTTCCCGCTATGAATCGCTGCCTCCTCTCCTTTCTCTGGGAGACTTTCACTTTTATGACCGTAACGCACCGCAAAATAACTACAATTGGGTAGTTATTCAGTCAGGCCAAATATTGACCAATATTAAACTCCCGCACAAAATCCCATGTATCAATGTCAATTACGAGTGAGTATTTAAAAATTTGGCGCCGACCCCGCCCTTGTCGCGGTCGCGCGTACCATTGCGTGTGTACTGATAGGGTTTTTAACTCGCAGTGTGTAAATACTCGGCCGGCGGATTTGCATGTTAACCTCAGGTTAGGGTCATTTCCTTGTCACCCACGCTATTGTCTGGAAAAGAAATCGGGTACAACCTTAACCGGACGGAGTTGTGAATTATTTACTTACGGCTAACTAATGGGTGGATTCCAATTCCTCCTCCTTTCCTCCCAATCCCAATGCCATATTTCGATTCCATTTCTACAGCCGCACTTGCACCAATTACGGATTTCCATATTAATCACACAAAATCACTACAATATGTCCAGAATTACGGACTAAAGTTCAAAACTTGAAGAAATTCATAGAAAACTTCAATAAATTGAGAAAAAAAAACTTGAAAAACGGGTCTAATTGAGAAAAAACTATTCAAATTATCAAAAAAACAAAATAATTTTGTCCTTTTCTGCAATACTATGACATTTTTTTGGTGTACTAAATTTATGAGCTCCAAAAATCCTATTGAATTCGTCATGGACGATCTGAGCCAAAGGAGGGATTGATTTGAATTCAAGTTTGTTCGGGGCCGGGGAGTCAGTAGACGAAAAGGAACGGACGGACGGACGGGAGATTCAAAATACAACCGTCGCGTCGTCCGTCATGCGGGATCCAATGCAAATGGATTTCCCTTTTCAACACGCACGGCAATCCATGGGTTGAGATTTTCAATTTATGTTGTCCGATCCATCCTGTATGTATGTACGTGTTATACACACACTATACAAGCCTACCCAGATTAGATGGACCAGACCCCCCTATTTCCTATGTATGATTGGATATGTGGGTAAATGTACATAATAATGCATTCCAATTTCTGACATGTGGCCACCACCGCATACACGTACGTACTTTTCTTGGGTGATAAAATAATCCACGTTGGAATTACATACGCGACCACCTTGACTCGCCTATCCTGAAAAAAAAATACATGCGGGAAATACGACTTCTTAATATTCACGCCACGGCGCGACGAAATTCCGTCCGCGTCCAAGATGCTCCACTCAATTGTGAAAGTGGACAAAATACGAGCTAAAAGCTAATTGGATTTGAAAATGCGCGCGCGTGCGTGCATACGTGAGTGCCACTACACTGACCGGAAGTCACCTGTCCAACAATACAAATCCATTATTTCTTGACGACGACGACGAATCAATTATACGTACCGGAAATTAGGGGTATTTTTCCATTGTTGCGCGCATGCATTGGGATTTGAATTGCGCGCAAAAAAAGCACATGACAAATGACTAAGCAAAAAATTACGAAAAAACGAACGTATATTACATACAAATATTACATTACATAATTATGCTAATTTAATAATACAACACATTACAAAACAGACGACTACATAAAAGCACATACAGATTTGTAATAAGAAATATTCATTTTGACCTGAGCCGTGATTTCGTTGACCATTTTTTCCGCCAATTTCATTTCATTTACTTGCTGTTGGATGGCAGCACTGGAGGACGGCGGCAGGATATTTGACGGCGCAGGGCCCGCCGTTGACGCCGCCGCCACTGACACTGTACCCGCCAAAGCCGCCTGCTGCCAAAGATCTTGATTCATTTTGAGGAGGCGTTGGGTCATTTCTTGCATAGTTAATTCCTCCGCGGGAGGTGGTGGCTGCGGCTGCGGCAGCGGCTGCGGTGGGAGTTGGGCGGAATTGTTCGTCGTCTCCATCAATTTGGCGGCCGCCGCCACGAGGGATGCTTGATTCAAAACAGATGTTGAATTCGCGGGATTTAGGCTCGCTGTCATTGATTGGAGGGTGGAGGCAAGGGCCATCAATTGTTGCTGTTGTTTGTGACTTGACCTGGATGACCCAAATGGTGGGGAATCGGCGGGTAGATTTGAATTTGAATGGTTGTGGCTGGATTTTGTTATGGTGACACTTCGGCTGGCGCCGCCGCCGCTGCTGGTCGGGGTCATGTTCAGATTGGCGGCTGCTGGGGTAATGGTCACACTTAAACCACTCGGCAACCCATTCGGCATTGAGAAATTAACTGGGGCGGGAGAATTTGAAGATGTTGATGCGGCGGGGGATGAAGAAATCCCGCCGAAATTGAATATGGGGTGGATTTGTAGGGAAGAAATCTCCGTTTTCATGATGAAACGGATTAAAAATCACAATCTTCGGGATTTTCGCAATTTTTAATTTTTGGGGCAAGTTGAGACGAAGGAATTCCAAATCCAAAACCGCCGTTTCACATGGGGTTGTTTTACCGCCGAGTCTTTGGAAAGTAGTGAAGGAAATGAGTCAAGACTCAACCGTCTTGTAGGATTTGAACGGGAGAAAAGAGAAAAGGAAAAGTGAAGGGGAGACGAAACGTACGGGACCGAAAGCGGGAGAAAGTCCGGGTATTTTACTAAGGGGGAGACGGCTGACTTGTAAAAAGGTTGGCAGAGTGAAGGAAAAGTCTGTAGGTGAATTCACTCCCTTTTAAAATTCGGCGCCGGCGTTTTCCTCCCAAAAACAGAGTACGTACGGATATCTTAGGTCTCCTCCTTTTTACCCGGTTCGGGGGAAAATCCTTCAGTCCGGGTCCAGGCTACCTCCGACGGACAATACGCCCAGCCAGTTTTTTTAATGCATGGATGGACCATGGAGCCCTTCAGGGTTTAATTATGTCAAATGAATAAGGGATCCGTTCGCGTGTCTAGTACACAATACACAGCTCCGCGCAGGCGCATGCGCAGGCGCCGTCACAATTTTTTTAAATGACCAAAACCATAAAAAGTAATTTTCCCACGCTTGATGCTTGAGTACATTTGAATTAGTTGTTAATTAATTAATTCAGTACCAAATAAGATTTTTTGATTGTGCGCATGCGCAAATAATTAGCAAAAAAAAGTATCCCATGTGTTGCACTTACATAGCGAATACGATAAATGGGCACGGCCGACTCAAAACCTTAAGGGTGGGTCACTTAAGGGTCGTCCCTTCTTTTTAACACACAGCACATTCACTGCATTGCTTACCGTCCGTCGTGGGGTAAAGGGGTGGCCACTTGAATGGACAGTCCGTCCAAAGACGTGTGGGTAATTTGCATGTACGCACAAAGGGGACAGCAGCACGAAAAAAAAAAAACCCGACTCCCAAGGAATTCAAAACCGGTTTGGAAAGGATAAAAATAAGGCTTTTTGGACTCCGTGAGAAAAAATGTACGTGGTTGATGTGAGGGCAGGGAGTTTTATGAATAGACAAGCCCAAGATTTTTCTGATCGGGTGAAACGGGGAAGCCCGCCGGACTCCCGGTATAAAAATCGCGTCTCACCCCCCAAATCTCGTACGTACGGTGTATCATTACGTTATGTACAGGTAGCATTAAGCATTACGTCCCCCGTCTTTATCCCTCAGGATTTTTTCCACCGAATGAAATCCTTTGGCCATTCCCCCTGGGCTTGCCCGAAAAAAATTCAAGCAGCGCGGGCATGGCACGTACGTACAGTACAGCAAGGGACGGGACGGGACGGGATTATAGGACACTGGGTTGTATCTCTGATTGTATTAAAAACGTTTATGAGTAATTAATTAATTGAATTAATTAATAACGGTTTTGTATTTTTTTTAAAGACTATAATCCATTGTGGTTTTTAGGGAAAATGCAACTAATTATAGATCAATGTGTGGAAATTAGCTCCAATTGTTACGAATTCTCGTACATTTGATTGAAATATTTAATAAAACTAGTGTTTTCCAATATTATAATCAATTAAGCATTTAATGTAAGTAAAGTTACTAGCCACTTTATGTTTGATGTAATTTTATACACATGTTATTTTAAAAACAATGGATAAAAATGAAGTGAAATTTTTTAAATGACAGAACAAGAGGAAACCCATACTGGGGTCATTGAACTTGCCAAATATCACACACACACGGCAAATTGAAAATGCTTTAATTCCTAAGCTACTTTTTGTATGTAATTCCAAATTCTTGCTGCGAATACGGAAATCCAAAGTTTAGAATTAAATTGAACACGAATACGAAAAGTGAATGACCAATCATTTGTTGGATGACAAAGCCATTTCCAAAATATCATCTTACAATTACGAATCAGTTCAAACGTAAATCCAACGACAGCGACAAAGCAGGAGTCTACCTGCAGTTCTGCATGCATGTAATACGTACGTACAAGGTACATACGGATTTTCTTTCAATTCCTACAACATTTCGTCCGCCTGCCGCGCGATTCGGGTCGGATTTCATTGTCCACAACCAATCCGCGGGCCCAAGGACAATGGACAGTCTAATTAAACCGGGGGACAATAAAATTTACAATTTGAGGAGAATGAGACGGCAGAAATGAGTCAGGTTTGGATATCAAAAGGGTTCAGATGCAAATCCAATGTTAATGCGTCGTCTAAAATGGCCCGAGTCATCTTCAACCCGACACACAAAAACTAGGGATCTTGGATTTTAATTAGTATGTAATTATATGCAAGGGCTCGGCCAGATCATACATGCATGGCTATGACTCAGCCAATTTTCAACGCGCAGGCGCAGACGCAGACGCAGACGCAGACTTGGCGTCGCGTCTTTGAGTTGAGATTGCGTGGCCGGTCCGGTCAACCAGCTGACGCGGTCAGCACAGCAGCATTTCAAATTATTCATAAAAAAACAAATTAAAGGGCCCAGCCCTTACATGGTAAGAAATCAGACACGTACCTAAGTACGTACGTAAATCTTATGCAAATCCACAATGCAGTGGGGACTTGAAAAGGGAACCAGGAAGAGGAAGTGTACATATATGACTGCGCATGCGCATAAGCGATGCAATACACTGAAGGGATGCGACGCGACGAGGCCCTTAAGCATACACAGTATGCAAATGACGTATACTCATGCATATGCATGAAGGGTAGTAGATATAAATAAAAATGCAATCAAAGGAGTGAAGGATCCCTCAAAAGAATGGGTCAAGAAAAAATCTTTTCTAGAATAGGATTTTTATAAAAATATAAAATTCCCCCCTTTTGTCTGCACTGTATCCACGGGAGTTTTAATGGATTGCGTCGGATACCCGTATGCTCATGCGCAGCGCAAAGCAGCGTGTAGTGTACGTACATACATTATACACGGGAGGGTAACAGATTAAAAAAAATTGGTAGAAAAATTATAAAAATGTTTCCCATTCATTTACATAGACGGATGAGACGACGGGGACACACACGGCTATTCATGGAACAGATGGTACCTTGAAGGGATGGCAAGCTGTGCCTTGAAATGGGGAATAATGATACTCTAACGGTCATCGCTCGATGTTGGACACTCTGTTTTGTATGTATGCTTTTGCCATCTAAGCATGCACAATATTGCGGTTATTTTTGCAAAATATGGAAAATTGTCAGGATTTGACGTGTATAATTTTGACTGGAAATTTAAAAACTATTTTTCCAATAGATTTTATGCACAATATGTAATGCAGACGGCTTATAAATGTCAACTTTTATTAATAAATTACAAATATTTATGTCCGTATGGTATGGCATTCGTCAGGAACAAATGTCTCATTTTCCATCAAAACAATTCATATTTTTGTACAAAAAAATGCCAACTTCATTTCATTTCCCAGCACGAGATCCTGAGGGTAATTGAAGAGGGGATGACCCGTTATTACATATGCAAATTCGGAAGATGAATAAGTAATAGAGCACACAGTAAGTTCATGGAAGGATGTGAAGGTGTGAAATGTATGCCGTCGTCGATCCAGGAAGGGGAACCCTCACTTTCCTTATCTGTGAATCAATTTGAGAAATTTCTAATAATAAATTGATCATTCCACCCACGCCATCCATCCGCCGCGCCTAGTCAGGGATGAGGGCCCTTTGCGTGCCTCCTGAAGAGACACCACCACCCATTTGGCCCATGTTAAACGATGGAAAGGAACATGAGATAAAAATGGAATTAGCACTTATTGAAGCACCTCCGTTCCCTGACATGCAATTGATTGCTGGATATGATTACGAATGAAGGAAATTGCGCCGTTTGTTTGTCAACTACAAACATCTCATTTAACTACGAGGTAAAACCTTGTGCAAAAAAAATGTAGGCATGGCACAGGCCGTAATGTTAATGTAGGTTGAATCATAATATGAACTTCGATTTCTAGAGGAGAAATTTTTGAAGGTCACGTGCAATAATCAAGCTAAATATTTAAAAAAAAGTTGATTTTCTTTAAATTCAAAAATTTTATGGAAAATTTTTGTCAGAATTATGTTAAACTAATTCGAATTAAATTGCCAGAAAATATGCTTAAATATGTATTTATAGTTTATTATCAGCCCCATCACTCCGTATATTAATATAATTTGAGGTATAATTTACTCGTTATGATTTTAAAAAATAAGAGGGAGAATAACAAATCCCCATACAGAATACATTCTACATACTACAGCTTACGACTGGGAATGAAAACCTCCCCGAATTTGGCCACGCACAAATCTAATAAAAGGGATGATAATGCCCTCTGCGTACCTCAACTTCAACCCTTCCCTCTCAAACTCCAAATTCAATATTATCACGGGGTTGCAGCACTTTCAAAGCGTCCTTACCGGGCATTACCCCTAACATGTACATAAGTACATACGACTTACATCACAAACGTTACTATATTGAAATTTGACACCAAACTACTTGATAACTTTCACTTCTACGCAAGTCGGTTAAATTTAAATCCAAGAATCCTTATTTCTCACCTACGAGCCAGACACGTGCCCATTGTTGTTGTTAAGAATTTTTACGGACAATAATTTAAACATTTTTAGCTTAACATTGAGTAATGTGTCGTATGATTAATAAATAGAAGAACTACATTTATAAAAGAATCTAAATACCTATTTGTAATCTGGCCATTTAGAAAAACATAACATTGTAAGAAATTGTATATAAACCTCTATTCTACAATATAAACACTAGCATATCCTATTGTGTTACATTATAAGGCCATATAGCCCAAAGTAAAGTTGTCATTTGTCATGAAGCATAGGCCGATAACACAGAAAGAGAAAATTGAGAAAGCATGTGGCAGAGTAGTGAGTCCTTTCACCAAAGAAAGTGCTTTTGTAAGAGTATTTGTGGTTGGGTTGTGGGGTTGAGACACTCACAAACAACTTAAGTAGTCGTCGCGTCGTCGTCGGGGTTTTGGTGGTTTTCTTTGGCCAACAAGGTCATGTTTTTTGTTCTCACATGGCCCCATTCCCAAATTGGTCTCCCAGATGCTTCCCATTCAACCCCTCTTCCCCCACCCCTCGCCCCGCCATTAATAAAGACCATCAACATTAAAAATCCAAAAAGGAAACCCCCGTCCCCGTTTCACTTGAGAAAGTTTGAGTAGGTCTTAAAAGGAGCCAGTCCTCTAATGAATGGCAGCAATTAAATAATTGCAGTGTTTGTTTTAGCCGTGTCTAATCCGCGCGGCCATCAAGATTCAATCTAAACGCATACCCAACACTGGCGGCGATTTTTATTGGCCAATGTATATCTCGAGTATGTATTTTTATTCATTTACCCTTTCAATTAATTAAAATTGTGTACGCACATACGTCTATCTCAAGTTCATGTCTTCTCGCCACATCCGAATCGTAAAATTCTTATATCATTCGCACGCAATTAAAGGTACGCTACTTACGTATGTACATATCATTCAATGAAACGCAGGGTGCGTCAAAACCTGTTTTAAGTTTTTAAGGAACGTGATTTTTTTCTTCATTTGGCCAAATTGACGGAAAGGATAACGCCTACTTCCGGTCCAACCACAAACTACTTTGAATTATCTTCATTTTCGGATTTTTTTTAAATCAACGAATCGGATTTAAGTGCCAAAATCTTACTCTTCGCTCGCGTACGAAATCCCAAGTCCCAAAAAAGTCTCTTAAAAATCTGACACGCATGACCATAGAAATGTTCAATGAAATTTTTAATTTTTCCAAAATTCTAATAATTAAAATACCCCAAAATGCCATGCTATTCAAACATAGACCCCCTAATCTAAATCAATTGTGACTACGACTCCCACCAATGAACCAATGACTCACGTACGCCATGCATTGGCCAGCCACCGCCTGCCACATTAGCCTTCATAAAAAGTTGAAAACCCAATTAATTCCCATGTACCCTCCCCCCCCCCCCCCATTTGTTTCTTGCTCAATTGCCTTTGCCTTGGCACTCCAACCCTCGGTAATTGCTAATAAGGGAAAACCGTCGTAGCCCTGAAATGACGGACGGATCCTTTCAATTCGTGCGTACGTACGTACGGCTTTCCCCCGTTCCTTGCAGTATTCTCCCGTATACTGTACTGTACTGTACTGTACTGTAACGTGTACATGGGGAATTAAGGATGAGAAATCACTTTTCCCCATAGCGCAGCCTTTCCTTTTTCCAACTTAATCAAAACCTGGGAGGAAAAATGAATACCACTTACGTACGCTTTTAGCCACCCAAGTCGGAATATGAACGAACTACGGTACGTACACAAAGAGTAAGGGAAATGGGAGTTTGAGGAAGAATAAGGCACGGCATGGGGGGAAAAGCGGAGGATGGAAGAGCGAGCGTGTGTAAAAGGGTTCTGAAATTAATGCAAAATTTTTAATTAATTCCTGTGAACTCTCCTATGGCATGGCATGGCAAAGGATCGCATAGCATTGCATTGCCTGCCATGCCATGGCATGGCGTAGGCTGTGCTTTCCCCGCGCCATGCCATGCCATGCCTTGACGTGACTTTCACTGCTGTACATACGCGCGTATGTATGCATGCATTTCCCCCTTTGCTTTCTTTCCATCCAGAATACATTAAACATTTCGGAGGGAGTCGAGCGTCTACATTTCACAACGAAAAGCCTATGGAATCCCCTCAGTGGGGAGAAGCACTTGAAGCAAGAGTAATGAGAGAGAACGCCTCCTACAAAAATGGGAGAGTCCCTCCAGTCAAATGAAAGGCCGGCCTGATTAAAAGACTTCAAAAACAAAATTATCTTCTCCCATGTTCAAAGTTAGGAGAGATAATGAGGCGGGGAAAGTCTAGGAATTTTGGCTCACATTGCTGTGATGTGCTGTAAGGCCGTAGCCGTTAGTTTTTGTAGCAGTACATACATAAGGCAAGGTATGCAAAGTTGTACGACGGTATGGACTTTTTCTTACAACATAAATTCTGGGGTGAAGGGAAGGAAGGCGGATAGGCAGGCGGTGCACGGTGAAAGGATGGATACCTGTGTATTGACTTTCTCCCAGGAAAACATCACAGGGAAAGTTGGGAAGCAACTATCAAAATCGAAAGTCATGGATGGCTGGGATGGAAATTTGCCGCGAGGAATTTTGAATCCTAGCGTTAGTCTCCTTTGAATTTTCCTTTATGTACATAAGGTAAGAGATCAAGAAAATGTTCAAATATTTGGAATATGTATGCCACATGTAATGAACGCGTGATAAATATTTTAATTTTTGTTCAATTTAAATTTCTCAAAGATCACAAAGTAGCACGTAGAATTTGAGTTCCAGCTAATCCCCTCTCCGTAAATTGTAATGCAAGTCACAGGAAATCAGACTATTCTGTTCTAAATACCGTTGGAAGAGCTCAGGGCATTTCATAAGCCGTTGTAAATAGGATTAATCTTGTACTAAGGGGACTAGGCGACTAGGCCGCATTACCCGTAGAAAAGTTCTTTATGGCCTGGCCTAGTCATGGCATAAAACGGGATGATGCGGGATCAGACAACCTGATCTTCAGATCGTCAAGGGCTGATAATTGATTTATAGCACATGACAAGATTTTAGGGGAAATTATGATTTTGAAAAGGCGAGGAAATGAAGAAAGCCCAAATTTAAAATTATTGCTTGGTCATAATTGCTATCGGAATTCTTAATACCAAACTCATATTTTTAAACTAAATAACATTCCAATAAACTTGTTACAGAATTGCGTAATTTTTGCTAAGTATAATTTAGAATGTTCTTAAATATTCCATGGGATTAACAAGTTTGTGGTAAATTTTGAGTTTGTATCAAGTAAGACGTGTAAAATCGGCTCAAATATACTTGAAGGAATAAACTATCTAAGAAATTGTACAAATCAGTCAATTGCGCCTCGATCATTTGCAAGGACCATAAAGCACTGCGACATGTACATTTTGTACATATATTCAATATGGAAAGTGCAGAATAATGTAAAGGGGGAAGAGATTTGCTTGCCTGTTATATCTCTCATACGACTACTACCCCTGCTTTTAGACTTCAAAACTGAAGTACACTTCTGAAACTTCGTAAAGGAAATGGAAGACAATTTTAAAAACTTGACGGGGGAAAAGGAGCCCAAGAAAAGACTGACAGACAGACAAAAAGATAATAAAGAAGTTTGCCCTTTGTGTCTTGTGTGTCTGGGAAATAAGTCGCGTAGACTCAAACAAACTTCTTTTTCCATATTCAAATTCACGTCACTTCTCTTGTTTCCGAGTTTTGTGACTCCTTAGGGGACAAGTCGTAGCTTTCACCCAAGACCGTACTTTCTCCCACTTTCTCTCGACAGAAGAAACATACTATTTGCTATTCCTCGCGTACATAAATTCATCTGAACTACATTTCAAAGCATCTAAGAAAATGATGTACTATAAGTGAAAGCAAGAATAGTATATTACGTATAATGTCAAATATAATACTTAATGCAGCAAATAAACTGTCCTCAAATCTCGAATCCAAGATACACAAAAGAAAGTACTAAAAATTATTGTCAGTATAATATGTAATTTACTCCCAGTAAAATCTAAATCGAATAAAAGTGTAAAAATTTTCTTTAAATGCATTGTCAACAGTAAAAAATGTATACATATAAATATAAAATCTTAATTTCCCTCACAAATTCTGATTATTCGCATTAATATATTTGCCAAAACGAGATCATAACACATTCACGCTCTAAAAAAAACACGCTCATATTTCGCAGGCAAGGCATAACAAAATGAATAAAATACAAAACCACATATTCCTCAGCCAAGAATACCTCATTGAACTTTCTCTTTCTCCACTTTCTCCCATTTACATCCACGGTACGGTATGGCTGCCCGAAATGGAAAAATCCTCCCCCCTTCAACATTGTATGTACATGTAGAAGGGGAAGCCAGTAGCAAGTGCGTGCCGTAGCGTAGAGTAAGCAAACGCAGTCCGGGTACATCCGGGAATAAAAAAGAATCGATAAAGAGTTCATTTTTCACTGGGATGTGAAAGGGTAAGAGCGCATGAGCTAGGCTGCTGCTTCCACGTACGTTACGTAGAGCATGGGATGGAAAAAGATCTCCACCGGAAATTTTATCTACGCCCGACTTTTGTCAGCCATTACGTTACGTTCCACACACCACTCCCACCTCTCCTCATTTTTTACGATAATCTTCCCCCCTTGTTTCTCCTCTCCCGTCAAATTACTTTCAGGCTAATGAACTTTACGTCTCATTATAAGATGCTGGCTGGGTGGGTTTCTTATGATTTCCTGGGTACAAATTGGAAGGGAAAGGCGAACACCGCCACCGCACCGCGAAGGTGATGGCTGAAAAGTTGCATGTACATTTTATACATGTAGTCATTCGCGAAAAAAAAACACTTATTTTTTATATAAACTGCTTGAAGTTTTTGCTTTTTGAAACCGCCACGTCATTTTTTTTGGAATTTTATCAACATTTTGGAAAAAAAATGTTATTTATGTAATGCTAAACCTTCATAAGCAATTAGGGAATTCTCTCTAGCTACTCTAATAGGAATTCACTGATACTTATAATGTTCAAATCCATAAGAGATTGTGTATTTTGGAATTTTCAAAATTTATCAGTAAAAGTTGCCAATAAATTACGTGCCCATTTTTTGCGGAAGGCTTGTTCGTATGCTGTCGCTTCTAATTTACGCACGTTTTTTTTTTCGAGCGCAGGACACTTGAATCGATTTTTCTCATCCATCCACCAACTGTTATACTGATTCTACACGTAAGCAAACTAAGCGGATCACGACAATTTTAGTATCCAAAAAAATCGGGTTGGAAATAACCGGATTACCGTACTACTACACTGCCGCCGAGTAAAATTTGATTGACGTTTCACAACTAGTATTTAAGACGGATGATTTCAGAGCCGAAATAATACCATACATTTCCCAAGAAAACAGCCATCCATTTTTTACATCTAATCAAACGGAAATAGGTCAATGGAAAATTCAAAACTCGAGACATTAAATACGCACTTTTTTACGCACCAAATCAACACGTAATCCACCCGTCTTCACTCTCACTCGCGCGGGTAAATCAACACTTGTTAAAAACAGGTTGAACTACAACAGCACAGCAAATGAATGCATTGAGATGATACATCGACCGATTTAATAATAGGGAGACGTTAACACGTTACATGTTACATTTGTATTATGCGTACATACATATACCAGTTTGCTCCGAACAGTACACGATTGCGTGCCGTGCAACTGATAGAAACAACTACTGGAATTTTATAATTGTTATATATAAATCTGAACTACAGGGAATAAAAAACTGTTTCACGCCTTGTAAATGGAAGCGGATTTGATTTTTTCTTTACATTACTCAGCAAAGTCGTTAAGGTAAATAGTAAGATTATATAACGAGCTGTCAGGACATGTCATGATTGCACGCAATCCTGGATAAGACACGGCGGCGCGGCGTCTAACATTTGAATGATTTTACTCAGAAAAAATATATAGAAACTTGTTAAGAATCAAAGATGTATATAACCTGATACACAAAAAATTCATGGCATGTTTTTCAATATACAAATACGCATTCGTGCCTGCGTATAAATCAAGCGCTTTGTTTATATCTCCACTTTTCTTGGAATTAATAAAACCTCCATTTCTAATCATCCTCAAACAATTTCCCATAAATTGAAAATTACAACCCTTAATGAACACTTGGGTTGGAAAATAGTGCTGGTTTTGATTATGAATGGCGTCGTAGTCGTAGGCGGTATATACGTACGTACACACTTGAATTGATGTTAATTAAAATCGTGGAGCAGTTATTAAAGTTTGCTGAATTGCAAGGTAGGATTCTACATGCTACAAATATACATCTATATCGACGTGTACAGAATCGGAATAATAATTTCGACAACTCTGGGGAAATTACATGCATGGCATTACATGACGTGAGTATAGGAATTGATGCAAAAACAAGATGCCCGTAATACGCGCGGGCAGACGCGGACACTTCGACTCCTCGTCAAAATGTACGTACACTACAGCGCGGCGACGGCACTTAAGGCTGGACTCATCCCTACACTTATGATTTTATTAGAACCTCATAAAAAGACAATTACACACTTTGTTTTCCTAAGCCTTCAACTCTCATTTTAATCACTTGGTCCTCGTCCATGGATTTGTTTACGACCGGCAATCAAATTGGGGATTTGCTCACATGCACATGGATTTTCGGGAAAGTTCGTCGTGAATTTGACGCCTGGAAATGTATGTTGAAATGTGTTATTTGCATGCAAGTAAAAGTGTAATTAAAATCAGATTTCCATTAAAACGTGTAATGAAAATATTTAAATGGGAATTTAAATTGTAAGATAAACTTTAATTAGCCAGGATATTCATATTACGGACGAAATTAGATGGATAAAATGAAAGCTATATACACTGTTAATGCAATATGCGTGTATACAGTATATAGAGGGAAGAAAGCTAAAGGCGGACGACGCGGGAATCGGGCAAAGGGGACAAATGAAAAATAGACAATTTCCTAAGTGCCAGGATTTTAAGTGGCAGTAATGACATTAGCATAGCATAGCACGGCACGGCACGGCTCCAGCAATAGACTTTTTGCTCAGAAGATTCAAACCTAATCTACAAGAAGATATTTCATTTTTTATCTTCAATTACAATGTCACATGTCACCCTTTGTCTCCCTTTGAATTAAATGGAAAAATTATCTTGTAATTTTCTTTATCATGTATGGAATAGAAAGGAAAAGTTAGTTTCCGCCAAAGCACTCGTATTTACTCTCATGAGTAAAATTAATGTGAAATTCACATTTCCTTGTCTAAGTAAAGAGGAAAAGGGGATGCTTTCACATTAATCAAGATTTTCTTTTATGGGTTTTTCCAACTCTTCCTTGTTTTCCTCATTAGTCTCTGTAGAGCCCTTCTTCTTAATCCTCAAAAGTCTCATTAAGATTTTCTAAAACTTTTCCATTTCCACTGTATACGACTTAAAAGTTTCTTTGGGCAGGAGTTTGAAAATTCCCGCTTTTCTCCTTCCCTGACTCAACTAATCGATGTGCTTTTTTATTACATTTTCCGCGTTACTATGAAATGACAATTAAATTTAAAATCATCTCATTAAAACTATAATTATTATAAAAATGTAACTTTTCTTGAGACAAAAGTTTATAGTAATGGCGTATTAGTTTAATAACCAAATTGTAATATAGATCCTTTAGTAATCACAACTATTTTTTTTGCACAGTGCTTGAAAAATTGCATGTGTTAAAAAAGAGGTGCAATATACCGCAATATTTTGTAATGTAATTATTATGCGTTGTAGTACTGTAGGTTGGAAGGGCATAACCATGTACATACATAAATACAGAATTACAGCAAACATTCACCCGTGGAAAGGAAAATGGGAGAAAAGTATGGAGTTAGAGTTAGAAAAAGATCGAAGAGATGGTCGGGATTGGTTGAGGGGATTTTCGATCAATTTTTAAGGGTGGAGTTTTTTCACTCTTTTTTGATTGTGATGCGAGGGAAAGGAGCCCGTGGCCGTGGCGTGCCATGGAATGGGAATATTCCCCCTCTCTTTCTCCTTCCATCTTTCTCCCCTTGAAAAACTTTTGGAACCTTTTCTTCTCCGCCTCAAAACTTTCTATTCTCCGCTTATACTCCCTTCACAAAAGTTTTCCATTTCCATGCAATACAAGGATGTTCCCCCCTTCCATTCATTTCTAAATGTCTTGTCTAATTAAAATGTCAATCAAAAAAACATTTTAAAAAAATATTTTTTAAAAATAGAAATCATGTAATGTTACAAAAAATAACCCGAGTTTGTCTAATAAATTGACTGCCATAAAACGACGGACGGCGTCATGCTTTACGTAACGTATTTGACATTATATACAGAACAGCATAGAGCACGGACGGCAGCGTATAGCCGTAAACCCCATGATAAATCCCGGTGCCAAGAATGAAATTGTCCGTATAATTAGAAGTATATTACAAAAGTTGATTAATTGCAGTTTGAGACGACGCAACGAGGAAGGACATTAAAATGGTGGAAGATGAAGTTTCAGATTATCACATACAGCGGAAGATACGGAAGTCTCTTTACCCACACACCGAGTGATAAATCATGGGGCAAAACGGGGGAAAGTTTTTAGTTTAATTTCCGTTTTCAGCAAAATTAAATGTCTTGCCGTGTCCTTGCAGGGAAAGCAGAATGGCTCGTAGAAACGCGCCCAATTCAAAATGTAATGTTGTATTTCTTAATTAGAAACTATAAAGGTAGAAATTAACTTTAAAATTTGAAATCAATGTAAATCACGTTTTCCATAACATGAATAACAAATATTTGCAAACAAAAGCACTACAAAAACAATTATGATTGTTTTGAATAACTGAAATACACGCCAAAGGCGAATAACAATAAAATATTAAATCAATAAAAATGATAATAAAAAACAAAAACTGACCTACAGCCACGAAATAAAACTTGAAGAATAAATGATCAACAAAAAACACGGCGAAGTCCGGTGGACGGGACACTCCACACAATGACACTTCACAAAAGGGGCGTGGCCAAGGAAAGTAAACAAGTGAAAACTAGTTTGATTTTTCCTGTCCAGTCTCAAATAAAAATTGGTGTCAAAACTTGATTTTCTGGGCTTGGTCAAGGGAGTTGTCGTTCCTTCGCTCATTCAATTCAAAATGGAAAAATGTTGGAAAGGAAAACGAGTCCAGGGCGGACGCGACCAGCCAGTCAACAGATCCCTTAAACCTTTGATTTCTTCTCAAACCAGTTTTTGATTCAATCGTGATTATTTAAAAAATCAAGGCATTCAAAGGGACGTACACGTACGTGCACTTATTTACACGTACGTAAGTTCGTATTCATTTGCATGGACATTTCTATTTTCGGAGGTTTTCAAAAGATGTGCTGCGTGCGTGCGTGCAGCCGAAATCCAACGACTCATTCCCGGATTTTTCTTTCAAAATCTTGTTTTCAATAGGGAATTGACCGAAACCGGTTTTTAGTCAACTGCGTTCCCGGTTTCGGACCCATACGAATGAATAGGGAACAAACACAGAGTAGCGAAGGGCCCTGCCTGCTGCAGATGGATTTCGGGAACCGGTTTTGATTTGCCCAGCTGACAAAGTGCATACAACATCTCCAGTGCAAATATTGCAAAACTTTTGGCGGATACAACGAATTTAAAGTCCAACTTCTGTTGCCAATTATAAGGCAGACTTTTTTTAACCTTCTCATTTTTGAAAATTGTATAAAATGTATGCAAATTATGACGTCATCTTCATCTTGTTTAAAATAATCGTTTAAGAAAGCAACATTTTAAAGTCAAACTGAAATTTCAAAAAAAGTCAACAAAGCATATAGCAGTTTTCCAATAATTATTCTTCTAAATAAGGATTTCCCATATATTTCATTGTCTTGAATTTGGTGATTAATAATTCATTTTTCAGTATTTCAAGCTGATTTTCAAAATTTGAATCGCAAATCAATAAGAAGACATATTAAAATTGTTTCCCATACACAGACTACAGATCCTCACCAACATCTGAGGTTGTCAATTTAATCGTCTGAATTTCAGATGGTAGCCAAGCGAAAGAAGCCGCCCAAGTTCCCTCCATGTTCTTCGTAATTTATCAAAAGATTCACTCACTTTGACGGGAATCATTTACCTGGAAACCCCGCACCCGGTTTGTTTCATTCTTTCCCTCATTACCCACCATACAACTAGACGTGGAGTCAGCACGCACGTACACGTACGTACATTACAACACGACCGACACACGGAGTCAAAATTTGATTTTAATTAAAATGTATGAATTTAATTTCCTCCTACATGAATTTCTCAGACTGGTTTGGTTTTATTAAAGGAAAAGCAGTCAGTCATGTGAAACTAAAAGGGATCGCTTACATCATCCATTTCCAAACAATTAATAAGGCAAGGCTTTGTATGTACGTGTGATGCAAATATATCCAATGTACTGGAGGGTACACTTTACAACATAACACACGTGTACTTCCTTATTCCAATATAAACGCGTGGCATCAGCAACGCCTTTGAAATCTTGTAATGTAAATGTAAGAGGGATGCTTGCGCGGTTTACTCGAGATGTTGTGGTACTCACCTCTGGTTGGCAATTAGGTGGTTTTGGGATGTAACGTACTCTTCGTACGACAACGTAAAAGTGAAGTGGCAGTGATGTGGCTCACTAATTATTTAATCGATTTTTAAATATATGTATCCACTTATATTATATAATAACAAATTTAAATACATAGAACAGTTATTAATTTTTGATGAGCTAATTTTTCATATTCGTGGCATCATTTTCTCAAACGTATGATCAGAATTGTCCGTGTAATTGTCTGTAAAGTTATTTAAATTTTATGAACATGAATTGAATTCATTACATCAAAGAAAGTATTGGAATTGCAAGAGCACATCTTGCGTAGCGTAGGTAGGATTGCTGGGTTAGAGGGAGGAACAGGGAAGTCGCATCTTTTCATCTCGTATTGGAGTCGCCATCTACACCGCGCGGATGGAAATCGGAGAGAAGAAACTTTTTCGGGCGACGTATTTACAACACGAACGATCAACGACGAAAAATCGATCAATATGAAGTGGTGGAATCAGAAGTAAAACCACTCAAATTTTTAAATCTACCAGTTTTTAAGATTACAAAAAAGGTATCTATAGCTGCTATTTTTTGTAACTTCCAAAAAATGTATTTCCCACAGGACTTACGATTAGTATTAGCATTATGGGATTTAAGCAAAAGACAAATAATTTTTTTTTTAAATCTGATTGATTTTATAGGAACCCTCCTACTACAGTAGTGTAGTAGGGCTATTCATATTTACATTTATATTAAATATTCAAATACTATGTGATTTAAGATGTGATTGTGTTTTATCATATTGTAGAAAAATGCCGACAAGCGAAAGTTTGATGTCAAATTTATCAACTCAAATAAATATAGTAGTGTAACAAACGGGCATAATTTTCAACATGGTAATACACACTACAACTATTTAAAAAATCTCACTTCTATTGGTATACTAAAGAGATAATTCAATCTGCATCTATTATGATTTTTGGAGAAAAAATAAAGTTATCCATAGTCCAAATGATTCAACTAGTCCACCGTAATTATTATACCGATGCAAATTATTACAAACAATTAAAATATTGTGATAAAAATGTGACTTGTATGTATTCCGGATAGAATTTTTTTTTACCAGCCACCCTTTTGTTGGGTTAAATTTAAGTAGCTCGATTTAATTCTAAACCATCCTGACTAATCCAGTATGCAGAAGTAGTAAGTATAAATTATATACCGTTCGCCGTCCGTCCTAATCCTGTGTACGTATCCCGCCCGGACTTCATTAATTTTGGAAAAGGGAACTGAGTCCAGGAAAGTTTGCTTGGTTTTGGAATTTAATTAGAGGATGATGGACGAACAAGTTCGGATCATAGGCATAGGCTCAAATTATTTTGAGGGGAATGTAATGTAGTACTATGTACGTACAACTTCTACTTAATAACTCGAGTTTCACTCCATTAAATAAGCCGGGTACGTACATAACGTCCGTAAGAAATTTTAGGAAGGGACGTCGCCGTCTCCCTCCCAAATATATTTTTTCCTATTGGATCCATCTCCCACCTTTGAAAATGAGCTGCTCCTATTGGCTGAGCCCAAAATTCGGTTCCGACGTCTACCTTTCCTTACATAACATAGGAAATTTTTCAAAGGGTAATGAGGGGTGCCGTACCCTTTTCATGTACAAGAAGCCTATGGAAGCTCAGCTATTCACATTATGTTGTATTCGTCGGGGAAACTTTTAGAACATCAAATTTAAGTGGGCTAGCCCGTAAGGGGTGAGGGAAATAATGTTTCTAATTAGTTTGGATTACTAGACCCAGGAGGAAAATTGCCTCGTGTAATTTGAGCTGTAATTTCTACGAGGGAGTCTAAAGATACGGGAGAGAAATCCGAGCGGGATTTTATTTATCTGAGTCCATTAAGGGAATTTTCATTGAGGCAAAGAGAAAGGAGAGTCAAATGGCATAACAGCAATAACGAAGGGGAGATTTTAAGTAATGTGATGCATTTAAAAGGAGAAGTTGTCATAAATTATCGTATAATGGAAGCAAATTGTATACTCACTATTACTATGAACATGTGCTAAAACAGTTATAAAAGTGTACTATAATTTCCATTTTCAATGAACAAAAAATGAAAAAATTAGCTTTCAAATTCTAAAAATTCAAGATAAGTTTAAAAAAATGTAATAATGCAACTTAATTCACACATCCCAAATTTACTGGAATGTAATACAAGGAAACCAATAAATCCTTTCATGTAATAATTAATATGGCTTCCTAAGAAATGTTAAACTTTGACTATAAAATTGTATAACTCAAGGCCAGCACTAGTACATGGCTCGTTAATTTTCCGACGCTTCGCTCGCACGTGTCCTGCGCTTTCCAACTTCCCTAATTTAAATTTGAGTGAAAACAATAGACAAAAGGTGAACGGCGCGGCGTGTGTACCTTAACGAAAGCCTATACAAGAGAAATTAATTAGAAAATCCGGTCATGAAAAGTTTAGTTGGGTAGAGACGACGAGGAGGTAGAAAGTTTCCAGGATGCGGAAAATGTTCCCCCTAGTCAAAAACAGGGGCGGCGGGGAGAAGAGAGTGTGAAGGCAATTAGGGGGGAAATAATTGAAAGAAAAGATCCTTCTCTTCTCCGAGAAAGGGAAATGAAGGAAGTCGATTAAATTAGAGTGCCTTTGCATTGGAGAAAGTTTCTCCCCTTCCCATTTTAGATTTTACCGTGTCCTATTTCCTAGTAAAGTTTCATTTGCCTTTCTTCCTTTGGAATTAAATTTCTATGCAAATGTACACAGTCGGGCATGGCGATGCGATGGCGGGAAACTTCTCATTCCGGAACTCGTAAGTTTCGCCTTTATTGAAGAATTTGCATACGGGAAATAGGCTTGAAGAGCCAAGGAAATGTTGGTGGAAACAACAGCTCTGCTCTACATAGATAATTTATGGCTTTTCTTTCCTTAATTAAACCAGGGCGCAAGGGGGAGCTCGTAGTCTTTAGTACTTTTGAATATGTATACATTTGCATATTCTTATGTTGGAATTTGCATGTAGAACACTTGGATGGAAGGCAAGCCTGTTCAAAATTCTCAAATGTAGTTTTTATATCTTTTTCCAAGTTTAAATTTTATTATTAAATTTGTATGAAAGTTCTCAATTTGAATTATCAAATTTAACAAAATTTTCAAATACCAAATGTACACTTGAACCTTTTCCAACTTTTCCGAATTTTATCCATTCTAACCAAAGAAAATGAAATAAATTGTGAAATCACAAATTTTAAACTGAACCGAGAATTTTAAATGTTTGGAGGAGGGTTCAATTCATAATTTTTTCGAAAAAAATATTAATTCCACAAAAGTTTTAGCGTTTCAAGACGCAGTACTATAATTTTTTAAATAATCATATGCTGTAGGAATTACCAATTTTTTTTAATTCTGTCAATTGTCATCGAAGCTAACACACTCAATCACAAAAATGTGACTGCACGTTTGCTTAATTGACATATAAAGTGCTCGAAATACATATACCTGTCATTTTTATAATCGCGAGTCCCACGGCGCGACTGAACTTACCGGACCGGCACCGAATCCGACAAAAAAAACCGGCATCGCAATCGCAATATGGCGAACCCATGTTGCGAACGCCGAACGTGAGGACTAAATGTGTTGATTCAATTGAGTGGGAACAAGAGCAAAAGCATTTTAAAAGGTGACCACACACGATGAGAAACTGGTTTTATCAATTAAGTGCCCGTGTCCCGCTTAGATTTTACTACTCAAGTAAAAAAATA
>JAAXYW010001278.1:0-23184 GCA_036851895.1 Orthonychiurus folsomi
AAAAAGACTGTTACTGAGTGTTAAAAATTCTTTTATGTCATTTCTGCTTTAGTGTTACACTTTGGTATATATGTAATGCATTACACTACTTCACATTCGTTTATGGAGTCACATTGTTGTTAATGTCACTGCTTGAAGTTTTCTTAAAAATTGATGATATTAGTCATGTGGAGAGAGGAGGATTATAACAAGTTACAATTGTAAGTCAGGACATGTGCCTTCGCCATTGACTGTAGAAGAAAAATAAAAACCAGTTTAGAATATAGTATTATAATATTGAGGTATATTTTATATCCTGTAACCCACCCGAGAGAAATAGTTGTAAAATTGACTGCCGGCATTCGCATCATCGAACTCTACCTTCAAGTAGAAATTGATTGGGAGCTTCTCCTCATCATCACCGATGCTGACAGGAGCAAACCACTCACAAGAGGCGGGAGCACTGTTAACTCCATAGGAGATGCGAATGTTCGCCCACTTGTAGATGAGATGAGAACCCACGACGTCTTTGGTCTCGTTGAGAAAGAGGATCTTGTCATAATCCCCGGCGACCTCCACAATTGAGATGCTACCAGTTCCAGTCGGCTTGTATTCTGTGAAAAAGATGATATCTATTTAGCAAATATTCAAGACATAATCGCACGTTTTAATTATTTTACCTGCTCCATCATGCATAAAGAGGCGAGTCGAGGCAGTGTAGGAGATAGTTTCACCGTTAGCAGCCATAATGAGTATTGATCACTTGTTAATTGTTTTGTTCTTGAAAGTTGAGTTGTGGGGGAGGGGGGTTTCAAAATTGGATAGTTAGGGATTAAGCTTGCTTTGTGACAGTTGAACTTTTGCAAGTTAGTGTATTACAGGGGTAAAGGGGAGAGGAGAGTAAAAATGAAGACGTGTGACCCTGTCGGCGGTTGAAGACGTTGTGATCTCTGAACTTCGCTCGCAGCTCATAGGAAACCTCGTATTGACACCAACAATGTCACCAATAGAAAACAATCTGTCTCCACGGCGCGTTGATTCAAATTATTAATTCAAATTATTTTTGTTGTTAAGTTAATGTCGCCAAATATCATGAAATCATAAAAGAATGATGCTTTTTGTTCTTTTAATGTACAAATGTACATAATTTCGGTATGTAAAATTAGGCTATTTGTAAATTACAAATAATAAAATAAAATAAATTGAATTTTGATTTATTTTCTTATAATGCCGTGCCGTGTGATAGGATGCAGTCACGATCCATGATCCAAAATCACGATTTTGAAGACTTTTGGTGTCCCGCGAGCGGCCTGTGACTTTTTCTTTCGAGTGTTTGAGTTTGGCTGTGTTGATCGTCAACAAAAGGAAATCAATATCAGTGTAAAAGATGTGCATGGTACTCTAAACTTGTTTAGTATTATTTATTTAAGAAAGTATTAATTCTCTAGCAATTTATAGTATTTTATAATATTTTAAGTCCTGAAACTATGAGGTTACTGGTGGAAGCGACTGTACTTCCCAAACTTATTGTAATATTTTGGGGTTCTGCAAATAAGTCGAATGTTATAATTGCGGAAGGTGTCGTAAGGTCCCTAACTAGGTAGTACTTGAGCTTTGTAAGTTCAATGAGGGAAACGAAGAGCTAACTCGTAAGGTTGCCTGGTTATTGCCGAAAGAAAAGCAGGCAGTTAGTGGTGGTCAAGTAATGAGTAATGACCCGTCAATTGGGAATTGGCCACATCTTTATTTTCAGAGGCGTAGCCAGACTTTTGTAACGTATAGGCCAGAATTATAACCAGTATCATGCACATACTTAAGCGGAATGTTTGTGTATGTGTGTGAAAATGTTCAAGAGGTCAGCGGGACAAGACAAGAGACGTCGCTCTGAAGCCGTCACATATGCTTTTTTGAAAGACCAACGGACGGAAGCTCTATTAAGGTCACCTGGCAGGTCAAAGGTCGGAGTTTGCGGTCACCTGCGACGAGGCTTTAGTCTACTTAAGTGACTGTAACAGAAGTAGAAGCATTTATTTTACGTTAAACCCGAAAAAACTGACCCTCCATCTGAGACATGCCTAAGAAATTGCTAGTGTTTGGAAACTCATTCAACAGACATGGAATGCGGTTTCAACGATAACAGAACCAAATGTTTACAATTCTTGGAAACGACGTTTACGAATGGTAGCTAGATCGCATAAACAACATATTGAACGTACAAAACAAATTCAGCGTCGAAAACTGAATTTTTGAGGTACGTTCGAAAACTGTTCAAAATAGGCTGCCCCACCCTCTGTATTGTATTGCAGAAGTTTGGAATACCTTGAAGAATCTGACTTACGGTTATCTAAAGCATTTATGAACATCTTTTTGAAAGCTTAGGATTGACAATGAGGACAATGACAATGCGTCTGATTTGGTGGTAGTGCTCAAGAAAAGGCTTTGACGTCTGGCAGTCCTGACCTCATCTGGCTTTAATTATGTGAATGTTCCGAGTGGGAGTAGATGCTAAATAATTATATTTATGTTTTCTTCTAACATTAAATTTTAGCTCATGTATTGATCAATGCTGGTGTCTGATGACATCAAAAAAAATTTCATATCAAAATTCCATTGTTGTAATTTTGTTTTAGTTGTTCTTCGGTCTGTCCAGATGTCTAGAAGCAGCAAACTAATATGATAGCTCTGGTGTACATTGTACCATATATCCGGCAATAGTATGGAAAATTCTTCTTCATACGTTGCAAGCAAATTCAAGTAATCTAGGAGTGAGCATCATTTCAAATTAAAAGCTTTTGCGCTTTCGTTTTCAACAGGGTGCGGGTGTTTTGAGAGTGATGCCTGCGAGTGCATTCCGCGGATATCCCGGAGACCCGGTAAATGTTTGTAGCTGGTCCGCTAGACTGCGCGACGCGCCACTATGAAAGTTTGACCTTGTAGCATCCCGAGAGTGCTGGAAGCAGGAAATGAAATTTGTTCGAGACAAAGGAAAAGACAATTTGAAAACTTTTCATGGTGATAGCAGATAAGTCTCGTGTGTGCTCCATTTTGCTTTTGGGTAGAGTAAAAAGAAAATTTGATGGAGAAAGATCATAAAAAAGTGAATACACAAATAACATAATAACATCAGAGCTCTTCGTTAATGAAATGTTGAAAACAAAGGAGGCTACTACGATAATAATAAGCACTCAAGTTGGATTAGTTTGAAGATGGATTGCTGAGTAACAATGCTCAACTCTGGGCAAAGAATTAATGCCTTAGAAGTGGAAGAGTCTGGAAATTACTTTTCTGCCAAAATATGAGACTCAGCTCTTCCATAAATACGACGAGGACTGGCCAAGAAATATTTCTTGGCCAGAGCATGTGTTGAGAGTCCTGCTTCCCCACTCATAACATCCATTCCTGTACTCTGTTGGAGGATCGAGGAGATTGGATCGGAACCATCCTATGTATGCATGCAGTTTGTGTAATTAATTAAGAGAATTGGGTCTGGAGCCTTGCCTTCCCGTATTATTAAATCATGGAGGAACAGATGAACCAATGTGTGCTTAGAGTTAACCAGTCAGTCGAAACCAAACACAAGGCTGGCTGGGGGAATAGCGGAGACTTTGGTCTTCCTTCATAACACAAGAAGAGTGAGAAAGACTTATTTCCCATTGTACACGATAAGTGTGGAAACAAGTCGGAAGAAATATAATATGGAATGGAGCATCTTATTTCATTTGTGTGATCTTAATACTTGACTGGAGAAGGGGTCTGGTCTGCACCACACCACACTCCTCCTCCAATTCCCGCTATCCTGAGTTAAACAAAATAATATCCCAGGCCGTTGTTGGAGGGAACCAGAGAACGGAGAACACATTACTATCTTAATTAGGAAGACCGCCTAGGCTCCCTCTTCCCTTGAGAAGATTAAAACCTTTAGAAACTGGAGTCCATCCGTACTTCCTCCTTCCTTCACACTCACACTTTGAACCCGTGTCGTCCAAATGTTTTCTCAATAGCCCGTCAATCCTCTGGAAAAGGGCTTCCTTCCCTTCGTATCTCCTGACCTAACTCTTGAGGGTATTTGAATTTTAAAATTTCCCTAGCTTCATCCCATGGATATTGGGCAGAGGGCAAAAGTCTGGAATGCAAAAGTGAGGCCAGAGGAACTCCGTATGTGTGGGTGGAATGGAAATCCAGAGGGATGGAAGTGATAGATTTATGTTGAAGGAGGTAAAGTAGCGGGAGTCCCCTTCCATGTAATGTGTGTTAATTTTCCTAGTGTTGAGGGAATGAAATAATGGGAATGAAGGGATTCCACCACATCCAGGACTCCAGCCTCATCATCTTGGTTGATGAAAGTGTGTGGCGGGTTGTAGGGGGACTGGGAGCGTAGTTTAGTCGGAGAGAGGGATCGGGTGTTTTAGGTGGTGGTGGCGGAGCAAATTGGTATCGGATAATTGGAACTTGTGTTTGCATTATTTAATGAGTTTTATGCAGCAAGAATTAAGTTTGCTTTCCAGTTTTCATTATAGGAGATTGGGTTTAGGGAAAGGAAGGAGTTTTCGGGAGCTGGTGGCTCCAGTACGGGAGTGGATGGATGGCTGACGGCGATGTGGTTGTAAGATTATTCCTGTTAGCTTTAATGCTCTCGGGGAGCTTCCAACACAAAATATGCTCTCGGTCCCCCCCTGGAAAACCCGGGAGCCTTTCAATCCATTCCGCACTCCTACCTAATATTTCAAAGTCAATACGTACGGCCAATTACATGATGTGATCTCCATAAAACATTGACGTGTGGCACGGGAGAGGCGCCACGAGAAATTTAATCAGTTCGAAAGCATTTCTTTCCAGATCTCAAGTTTGATTTCATGATGTACACAATTTCGCTAATGGTCCTTCCACCACTGCCCGTACCCCATCCTCCGTCCGTACCGTACGACCTATACGTACCCACGCCCAAATATATTACATACTCCACTCCGGCTTTTCTTTCTTTCCTTTCTCCGAGTCGTCCTCCGCCAAGGCCGAGAAACTAAAACTTCCTACTTTACTAATAACACGGGGCTGAGGTTTCGGCCAAGGGCACCCATCCCTCCCCCGTCACACTCCCTATGGACTGGATGAACGCTGCCCTCAATGGGCATCTAGATGATTGTCATTTTGGCTCCCAGAACCCAGGAGCCTTTGTTTCCTTTCTCCAGATTAGCGGACGCCCAGGTTGACATTACTGTGGATGGAGGAGGGGGAAGTCCGTGTGTTTGGAATTGATTTTACACACACAGTTCTTCCTTGACTGGCTCGGGACGAAGGATCGGTGGTGTGAAAATGAAGATGGACCATTCCAAATGTCATTTCCAGACCAAGAAGTCCATGAAGTAATGTGATATGGATTGAAGGGATGGTGTTTGGCGGGGATGTGGGCATTAGACACGGGGAACCGGATCCACGTGGTGGAGTGCAATGGGCAGCTGTCAAATGAGCCACCCCCCAGCACTAATGGATTTCATTTTCACAAATGATAATTGGAAGTGCAGGGGAGTCGCGTGTAAATTATTTCCCATCTCCATCCCCATTCCCCGCATCCCATTATTCCTCAAGTCTTTCAATTTTTCTTTGAACTTAAAGTAACATCCGCCGTTCCCTTCTGCATACTACTTTCCCTCAACCAAGATTGGGTATGAAGGGATTTCCCTTTCCCTCCACGGGTGCGACCACTCCAATATATTCATTTTTTATTATTTGAAAACAAAAGGGGGGCATAGGATGGGGTGTGGATGGAGACACGGGAGTGGATACAGAGTGGCTGGCTGAAATGGATGGGGGGAAACTCATTCTGTGTACTCTGCAATCATTTCTTTTATGGACTTTTCAGATTTGATCCTCCGTCCTCACCATTACACTCAAACCAAATAAGTGCCCCTCACCTACTTACACTTCGCCACTCTCCACCATCCAACAATTTATTTTCTCAAAACCAATACACTACGAACACCAATAATCCATTAGGATTATAGTGTTTACTATTGATTTTTCTTTTAGCTATTCACGCCGCCCTCCTCTTCATCTCACTTCCTTCTTTGGAAAAAAATATAATTCAAACTCAGACGGAACAGATCGTCCACGTAGTGCGTGCTCTTTCTCTCATAAATTAAATTCACTTTCTTCTAATTAAAATTTAAGTCCTTCAATAGAAATCCAAGAACTGAAATGAGAGATTAGCAAGATTCTAAAAATACACCAAAGAAATGACGGATTTGGTTGGTTAGCTATCCAAACAAGGGATGGAAAAATTGGAATCATGAACATGACTCCAATTTGTTATATTTTATGACTCTCCATCTTGACATCCTCTCGTAAGTGTCGCCTGTAAACTAGGGAGTGGAACGGATTCACAGCTGATGAAAGGGCGGCACTTATTTGAGCTGCCACGGAGTATCAACTCATAATTATTTGCACATTTGGCTCAGCTGAGCGTATGGACTGAGTCAGGGAGAGGACGGAGCCGACAACTATCAATCTCGAGTCCATTCAGCTGAGTTACAAACAAGTGCACTTTACTCTCTTCAAATTAGGCACTGAGGCTCATTGTTCAGTCAATATTTGACAGGGGACCGCCGAAGAGCCACACGTTTCCTTTCAAAAATCACAATGCTGACCCTTGGGCTCTTAAGTGACGGAGACGAGAGCTGTGTCTTTTTAATTATCTCTGGGAACAGTCATTGTTCATTTGGGAATGAAGGCAAATAATAATCAAAGGGACGACGCGCCGTCTCGGGTTATTTTCCACTCCTCGTCACTTCCTTCCATTCGGAATGTGTGGAATCATTATTTAAAAGGGAAAGAAAAGGACAGAGTCGGAAATAATTTTGAGGTAGAGAGGGACGCCAAAGCTTAAGTTGAATTAGAGTGGTGGATTTGTTGATGCATTTATCAAGGAAGTGCACATAAAGTGCATGGTAATGTACAGGCGGGGCATGACGGCTGCTGGGAGTTGGGTGGGCAATATTTCCCCTTTGTCAGCTCCCCAGTTGATGCATTTGTGTCATTCACGTCATTTGTGATTTTAGAAGAAAGGAATGGACGGAGTGGTGGGATTTTGAGAGTCAGGGATCTCATTTGATTTGGAGGAACACACATCCTTAGCCCAGGACTGGATCCAAAGGACAGGAGACAGAAAAAAGGAGCCATGGATGACTGGGACTGACTTCACTCCCCCGGCGTCTGCATTAAGAAACAAGAAAGTGGAATTCGGAAGTCAAATTGAAATGCCCCGACCGACTTTCTTCACGGGCTTTTGGACGGATGGACGGGGAAGTGAGGAAGTTGGATGAGGCCACATCGATCCCGGGCGAAGAGGATGCGAGAGGCTGGGAGTGGAACCTTTATGTGAATGCTTATAAGTGGCAAAGCCATTAACGTAATGCACATAGATAGATATTGATGTAACCCCACTTCTTATCCTAATTGTAAAGTGGAAAACATCTACTTACCAACCATTCCACTTCCAAGGAGTACTTTGCCACAAAAAAAACACCTTTCGCGAAAATCCTTTTCTCTTCACCCAAGGATGGGAGGGGAAGGTCTCCCACTCACTCCAGCGGCGCCTCTTGTTTACCTTTCTGGAAAAGAGGGAAATAAAAAAGGAGGAGGAAGGAGTTGGGAGTCTTAAGCTTGATGATGATAGGAATGATAGGGGAGATGCCCTGCTCCTTCGGAAAGGAAAACGGCTCCCGAGCTCTCCGCACACTATTATTATTTCAAAGAGACAGATATACGCACTTAAGACTTTTATTCGCATCCTCATGTTCCCGGAGTCTAAAACTCCTGACATTTATGTCTAACGTGTCTATTTGCTGTTTTACTTCACAGTTGATCTCCGCGTTTCCTCCCAATAGCACCGATTTCTGGGATCCTTCCCCCCACTTTGTCATCCTTTTCCCATTCCGTGCTCTGTCTCCATTTATTTAGCATATGCAAGCAGTTTGTTCATATTTATTTTTACTGGGGCCCAAGTTCTTTTCAAATTTATGTCCGACTCCAATGAATGACTAAGTTGAGACGAAGAGTCGTCAAAATTGCTTCCACGAGGAACAGGATTGGTTTAACCCTTCCAGCCTTGGGTCACATGGGTTAAACAATGGGCCTCGGATTCAGGGCTCTCTATTTCCATCCTACATTCACTCTCAGGATTCTGGCTTCTAATCATGACTTTCCTGTCAATGGCAACTTGGAATTCAACGTGTTTTTCATGTCTTGGACATGGAGCGGAAGTGAGGAGCTGCATTTGCTTAAACCAACTGGATTTTTGCTATCCCGACATTTGCACGACGTTTGGAATAGTCAAGCTTCTTTCCCGTTCTTATAAAACTGCCCTAAATCACAGCCATATTTTGCATGAGGAATACCGGCGGATGTACTTTTATTTTTGCAGCTGGATTTTATGAATGGCCTCTTCAACAGAATGCAGGCAGAGAACATACGCAGTACAAGGATATTGAGATCAAGTCCAGAACAATGCACCAACCCTCATCTCATTAGGAGGGAAATGGCTAATAAAAAGCGGAAAAGTTCTGGCATCATGGATCCCAGCAATTACAAATAGATTTCACTTAACCTAATTGCACCAATCCATTTCAAGGAGCGTAGATTTAAGAGAAGCAAATAGCTTCCCCGGATTTACTCCCCCCAGCCAGTCACTTTTGAAGCAAAACAAATTAGCTATGGTAAATGGGATTTGCCAATGCAGAAGCCAAGCAAGCATAATTGCAGTGTATACGAATCACTGCGCTGGCTGGTTGCATTCAAATCTTTCACACAAATGAATCATGCATGGGCATAAACAAACCCATATAAATATCCCGTTAAATGTGTTATGTTCCATACACACGCGCAGAGTCCAAAGAATAATACAACTGCTAATAAACACCATTAAATCCGCTAATTAAGCCCTTGCAATACACTCCGCACATACGACGACCACCAAAATCCAATCCACATGATTTGTTTTTCAGCCATGCACCCATTAACCCTTGGGAACTTGAATGGAAGGAATGTGAGGAAAACAAAAACAATCGGAGGCGAGGAGGAGTAATTTGAGAGTTAAAGTGCTTGGTGGAGTGGGATGATGCTCACAAAATAAAATAACCAGGAAAGTGAAGTGAGTGGATGTCCCCGTTTGAATTCCAACTCTTTACATTGATGGGAAAATAGTGGTTGAGAGGATTTGATCAAATCCAAGGCTTAGGAGTCCTCCAACTCCTTGGAATTACGAGGATGGATGGAATGTGTCATAAAGGGCGGTGAATTAGCCGTGTTCTTTCCTGTCACCCGAAACTCCCGCCTGCCTGCGACCTCTTCTCTTAGGATCACCGTCCGTCGTCGTCCTTCCTTCAAAAATGAATAAAAAGTTTAACCTGCATTTGCAGAGGAGTGGCTAGGTTTTCCCATGGGGACAAGTTCTTTTATTTTGAGTTGGCAAGACTTTGGTGGGAAAGGGAAGATGATACACAAATAATTAGTTTCGGTTTTAAGGGATTGAATTGTGGAAGGGAGACAATGGGGACAAGTTCCCGCAAGGACGTCGCCCGTCGTCGTCATTTGAAAGCTTCCTCGGATGAATTATGTGGGTTTGAAGGATGGGGAAGGTTTTAAGGCGTGTGATTTTCCCTCAGAAGTCACTTTGGCCCATATGTTATGTTAAACTCCCGGCTCCACCAAGTGTGGATGATAGGGAATGGGCTCCTTGGATCTCTTCCACTGTGGCTAGGTGTGCTTGGAATTGTTTGAAAGTGAGGAAGGCACACAAAAAAAAACTCCTTGGGAATGGATGGGAAGAAATAAAATGGGCGAGCAACATTTTGAGCCCCATGTCCTCCCGTATCCAATGCATAATAGGTTCAGTGGAAGCGAAAGTTTTCCAAAGAGGAGGGGGGAAGCGGCTGACACAATATGAATCCAAACGACCTGTGATGGCCATGAGTCATGGGGCTGGAGAAAAGTTTGATGAGAAACCAATTAATATGCAGACCTCGGATTTCTCGGACCCAACCATTATCCTTAGCATTACACATGGACCCATATGCTTTCAAATCCGACACCTAAGCATCACAAGCACAGCTCTCCAATCCATCTTCCAAGCAAAGGATTTGACTTGTGAAGGAAAACCTTTAATTTCATTTCCCCTGTCCTCAGTCCATGCCATCACCATCCCTTCCTTTACATGGAAAGGGCCATGGAAATTCAAGGGCCTCTCAGTTAAATACCCAAAGACATGCAGACATTGAATCACGTCCAGGAGCTGATCAAACCAAACCCATGAATGAGTTGAAGGGAAAATAGAATGATAAGGTGAGAAATAATTACGTGCCCCCTTTACTTTCGCTTACTCATACCACTACTACAGCCAAATAGCATCTTCATTCATTCATTCATGCATTTCCCCATTCAACCCATTCTCATGAAATTGGAGCCTTCCATTGGGAGGGATTCCAGCAAATCATAATTCTTTATTAATATTAATCCATCCCAGTCGCGTTGCGTTCGTCCAGGAAAGGCTTCTCCCCTCCAGAATCCAATCCACTTCACCTCCATTCTCAAATCCAATTGAAAATCCATTTACTAAAATGTTCATTAAGACGAGGCTACCCTTCTTTCCCATTATAATTCCTTCATGGGCTTCCACAGCCCTACGTAAACGTCATCCAATTTTCCCATTCCTCCTCCACCCAATTCCCAGTATATTCCGTGTATAAGATCGTCCCTTAATTTCCCACACTACTACCCACGCATGGCCCTGTCTTGCGCGTAATTAAATATACCCTCAAAATACGCAAATACACATAATTCACGAAGGATTTGGAAACTTGGTCACACTCAATTTCTCAATCCCATTCGGAATAATTGTGAATATATAATACTATACTACACAAGTGGCTATAATTACAACAAAAGACTCACGCTACGCACGTACGAACGAATGCGTCGTCCGATCGTCATAACAAGGACGTCAGAAGTCAGGATGTGAGGCAGTTTAGTCCATGATCCAGTAGGATCCAGGAATAACACATGTACGATGGGGCACTGGAATTCGGTGACTTCGGAGTTGGAAAGGATTGTTGAAGTCCCCGGGAGAACCAGACTCCCTCCAGTCAGTTCCACTTCCTTATTTCCCCGTTGTTCGGGTGGATATTTTGATGGAGGGAATGGGAAGCGTCTGCGCCGTGTATGGTTGGCCCCCCTCGTAGTAAGTAGTAGAGTTGTTTTCTCAAACTGAAACACGTTCCTCCGTCCATCCACCACTTCAGTCTTTCCCTGGATCCCAAACTGAGTAGGTTGATTTTCAAATATCATCCCGTCGCTCCACTCACTCCTCCACACTTTCACATTTATCCAAGTAACGCACGCACTAACGTGTGTGGTCCATTGACCGGCGACAATAAGTTTAAACTCAGTTTAAATCCTTCATACATTAATATATAAATCAATCAACAGATTAACGCGTGCCGGTCGTGTTGTGTCCGTGTCATCCTCATTTTGGATTTTGTAAGTATTTTTGAATCTTCATTTGTTTATTTTGTAGATTTATGGATATTGGGTAAGGAACGCAAAGTGTGTATGTACTACGTAATGCACAAAGTGCCGACGACCGGCACGGCACGGCAAGGCGGGTTAGGACGTCGACGGCCGACGACTAAAATGTGGTGAGAAAGATACCCGGGAAATGAGGATATGACAATGATTTTTCTTTCAATTCCGACATCCCGCAAATATGACAAGGGGTAGATACAATAGAAAATAATGGAATGTGGAGGAAATAATGTACAACGGAATAAAGTAAATCTCAAATTGGAAATGGCTACGTACATACATACGTACGGCGACGGCTGGATTCGTCGTCGTAGTGTAAATGTAAATGAAATGCAAAGGATGAAAGAACTCTTCAAGTGTTTTCATTTATCTTAGCCACGGATGAGTGGCCAGGGATGAGGAATCACTACTAAAACTAAGCAAGCTCAAGCATGGAAATAACATGGAAAATAAAATACTCCTTCAATCTGGTGTATATGGAATGTTATGTGTTAATGGTTAATCCTATTCAGGATTTTTATTTCCTCCCATAAAAATTTCCCAGGTCACCGGTTCCTGCTTGGGCTTGGTCATTGCCTTCTCCGCTCCAGGCCCAGAGTTTACTTTAATTTCCCAAAGGGATTCATTTCATTCTGTTTGATTGGGATTGGATTCCCCAAGAAATCGGGCAGGGAAATTCCAATCCATCAGCACAGGGGCGACCGGGAAACAAAATAAATTGTCAGCTGGATCCATGGCTGTGGGTTGATGAGTGGATTCGTTGGATTATTATGACTCTGGAATGTTTACATTTCCATTTTGATGTGTATCCGGTCTCAAGGAATCCAAACGTGTGCAAAATCCACGCCTTCCTGTCCTTTCGCATGCCGACGACACATAACACACTGTCGTCGTATACTTGGATTTTGACCAAGGCAAAGCCAAGCCCTGGATGTGTGTGTTTGTGTGTGACTCATGGGTATTGGCGACGGATGGATTTATGTAATTTGATATGTTGGGGAAAAGGGTTTTACAAAGGAGGAGTACTTGTGTATTGTGGTTGGATGCAGTTGTCTTTGTGGTTTGACTTAAATTAAATGAACTCTCCGTAACCGACCTTGTTGACCTTACGCCGTCAATCGTCTCCGCTAACCACTGCTTTAAGTACATGTTCCGTTGTACGTACAATTCCTAGGATTCGGGGTCGAAGGGTTCTCATTTCCTTCAATTATTATTTCCCACTCAGTTGAATATTTTGATTTAAAACGTTGAAGCTGTGAGGCTGGCTGAAGACGGACACATTTGTATTATTGATTGGGAAGTTGGATGTGAGTTTGTTTTTGGCCTTGGTGTGAGTGGGGTTGGTTGGAGTGATGATGGGGATGGATGGAGCGTAGTTAAATAATTGGAACATTCATTCAGTTCATAATTTGGGTTTGTTTGGCTGGCTGTCTGCCTGCCTTCGGCTGGTAGGGCGGCTTAAATGTGGATAGGCAGACGGTGCATAAATAAATTGAGAATAGAGCCCTTGATGAGCTCTGATTAGGAGCAATTCTTTCCTCCTCGCATTCCATTTCATTAGCCATAAGCCAAGGAGTTGGAATCGGTCAATCCTCCGCCCCCATCCATGGATTTCTCCCTTCATCCATTAAATAATTTACAATTCACCCATCCCAACCACGGCTCAAACGACACAAGGGCCTCCAATCAGTGTCTTCGGACTTCTTTTCAAATCCCGGGTCTCTTTACAAAGGGAATCAATTAATTCCTTCAGATTAGGGTAATTGGGAATTGGGGCTCACGGTGGCTACCCTACGTTTATATGCCATGCCGTACGATGGATCCCTTCAAGGGTCCGCCCTTTCCTTTCATAGCTCACGGAAATCAAATCAAATGAAAAGTATAAAATGCTTTGGCAATGGATGAGGATGGGAATGGTACGGCAATAAGGGGTGGCTGGACATGGTGTTGGTCATGGTATGGAAATAAAATCCAAACGTGGTTATTGGAGTTACGAAGAGTTGGAATTAATTTTGACGGAGGTATTTCGCCTTTTTCATGAACCGCCGCGGCCCTTCACCCTTTCCCGTATCGTACCTACGTTATAAATTGAAGAAGGGGGAAGTGACGGAGCACTCATTTCATGGACCTTGGTGGCCAACGGGTTATTAAAAGCAAATCCAAAGGTTCCTTTCTTTCCATCTGTTCAATTCCGGAGTGAGGACAAGGAGCACACGGGAGTTAACCTTCCAATTCCGATTCTCTTCATCTCCCGCTTTCCTTTTTTGAAGGATGACGGGCGGCACGGCGGCGGCGGCTTCGTCCATGGCCCACGCACGCCAGCCAAAACTTTGGTTCCTTGAATTGCATTACATTACACATTTCATGTGAACTTCCAGGAAGGTATTTTTCTTCTTTTCCTTTTTTTTTTCTTGTACTCTGTTGATTTCATGGACAAGGCATTTTTGAATTGGTCTCTGGATTTTTGTGTGGAGAGAAGAGATGAATGGGGGGAATGCATTGGACTTCCTGGATCGGTCAGCCAGTCATTGGAAGCCGTGTACGTATTTACGTGTACACGTACATAGCCACACCGCACTGGGGTGAAGGCTGTTAAATTCCATCCAGGAAATAATATTTTTGGGAGTGGGATAGTATGTAGTAGTGGGCTCTTCATTTGCTGGTAAGGAGTGGATGTGGATGGGGAAGATTAAGGGGAGAAAAGGGCGAGTGAGGCGAGAAGAGATTATTTCCACGCATGGGGCTGCATAATAGAGTGATAAACTTGTTTTATGATGAATCCAATGACCATATTCTTTGCCACGGTTAATTGGCTCAAGAAATACATTATGCAAATATGTATTTAGGGGAGTTGAAGTCTGAGGCTGGTGAGTCTTCCAGGGAAGGGAATGTAAACTGGTAGTCCAATAATGGGGGCCGGGTTGTTTGGCCAGTTAGGAAGGAACATACTGTATTACTTTGCATATCATGGCACACCTGAATATCCCAATAGCAAAGCACAAGGATGGATATCCATGAGCTATGAGCTTTATGTATATGGTGTGTATGGGCCAAGATATTTCTTTTGCTTTCGGAATGGCTTCGCACGGCACAAATTGAGTTCTTTCTTTGTGTGCCATTCCCAAGTAAGTCCAGACCTCGGACCCCCTGATTACCTTCCCAGCCGAAGTAGGGATGTGTGCTCAGGTAATCAGGTGGCTGGAAGGGTTCGTGTGGATGGATTAATTATTATTCGTGGGAGCGTGCATGTGAGAGAAATGTTGGAACTCAGGCAGCCCTTAATGGCTCTCCGCCACCACCCCCATCAGTCCCGTTCCTCAAATGAGAGTGAGATGTGGACATGGAACGGATTGTCAGCTCCATTTTTTTGATTTCTCTGACCCGACCGAGGGAACGGTGTCTCAATTCCTACGTGTGTATGTATGTTTGCGTGGTGTATTTGTATGAATTTCTTGGATTCCCATTTAAAAGGATTTCCAAGAACCCCCAGTCAACCCAGCACCTTGAAGTGAGTGACTGGGTTATGGGACTCGTATGCATGGGTATCCAAAGTAAGAGAAAACCCTTTATTTTCGCCATCCAAAAGGAAACGTGGTTGGAGGGAAGGGAGTTGGGAGCGGAGGATAATGAATGCCTGCAATTTTAATAGGAAAGCATTAATGAGCTCTCGTGGAGCGATCCAAATTGGCCCATGTGCCGGCTTAAATAAAGTTCTCTGGTGAAGGGGAATGATGAAAACATTAAATTTTCACTCGTTTCCATTTCTCCACCTTTCTCCGACCCACGCCGCTCCTCTGTGGCCCGGTCTGGCTTACCCGGCGACAACTTCCATAGACGACGTATGTATTTATGTACATGGCATGGGATGGGATACGCATAAACTCCAGGAATCAGTCGTCGTACTCGTAGGAAATGAAAAAAGAATATCCATATGCTAGAGTCGTGGGATGATGGAGCTAGGAAATCCCTTTAATTCCTCCTCACACCAAATCATTTAACACGTCAAAGCCCCGTTTCCACCCAATCATTTCCATCCGGTTCATAATTTTAAAAGGAAATTTGGAGACTGGGGAATGGAGAGTGTAAATAGAGGGTGGGTTATGACTTGGCATGGATTCGGTACGTAGGTCTTGAGGACGGAAACGCCAGGGTTCATAAGGGGGACACGTACAAGGAGCGTGGACCAGCGACAGTCAAGGAAGGAAGTGGATGTGGACTGACTTGACTGGCTTAGGCCATTATAGGATTCTGGATGGAATATGACTTGCATTGAAAAGGAAAGGGGAATTCATTCATCACATGTACGACCAATATCAATTTAAACAAATGTCTCGGAAATTGATCATCATCCTCAGTTAGGGACGAAGGGAGGGAGATTAAACTCCAGGGCGAATGAATTGTTCTCTCCATTTACACTCCTTGCGTGTCCTTTTCTTCCGACTCAAATGCCATTCATTCATAATTCCCGCATTTCATTTCATGAATTTCATTTTCCAACTTCTCCACCAACTCATTTCCCTTCATTCCGTTCCGGGAGTTAAGTTGACTGTTTGACTGATGGATGGATGGATGTATGAATGCATGGGGAAATGTTTTTGTAGGATTTAATTATTTGAAGTCATTTTCCTTTGTAGATATGAGACGGCGGCGATATGACGCATATACGTAGAAAATCCCTTCATACGAGCATAGGAATTGAAGGGAGATTGGGTTAATCCGCTAATTAGGAAGGAAGGATAATTCCTCCGGAATGAATTGTGGGGAAGAGTTGGTGTAATTTCAAATAATATTTGATGTTTGAGTGAAATTGGGATCGGAAATGGGGAAGGACACAGGAAATTAAGTTCCATCACCTAATTAAAGGGAAGCGGAGGGTCGGGTGAGGAGTCGGCTGGAAGTTCAATTCCGAATTAAATCTGTTTTTAATTTGATGTCGTCTTCCCTTGGTTAATGAAGACTTTGTCCAAGTCGCTTGGGGTTCATGGTGAAGGTTGACTTGGTTGATGCAAATTTAATACGACCTATGCCCGACTGTTTCATCCATTCTTCATCCTCCATAAATACAGGAGTCGTCGTCGTCGTCTTTCCCTCCCCATTCATTCACCTGATTACTTCCAAGACCAAAAATTACTCCCGTGTTGGTTTTGGGGGTAGGAGGGAGTCAGTTGGAGGGTTTAGGATGCAAATGTGAGGCTGGGAGCTAAACAATAGCTTAAAGCTCCAGGGCACTCAATTCCATCTAATTGAATTGGCGTGTCATGCATTTTCTCATTATCCCTTTACCTTGACGAGGGAAGGCTGAGGATCCAGTGCTGGGAGTGAGTCATTCTCAAATATATCCCACGTAAATCATTAATGCCGCTCTCCTTCTACATAACCCATTACCGGAGCCAACAAAGCAAACTCCAGTCCCTCATACTAAATCCTAATGCAAGAAAATCAAATTTGGTTACAATCCACGACTACTTGTACTCCAACTCCCATGAAGGGATCTCAAATGAGAATGTATATATAGGAGCAGCCCTTCTGCAGCCGAACCATTTATGAATAAGCTTCTAATTAAGCCATGTCTCCTACAATCCCCCTCTCTTCTATTTCACTCAATTCAAACACTTTTCCAATTTCCCACTCCGTATTTTCCCAGGAGGCTGATTTGGATGTAAGAGCTAAATGAACGGCCCCGTCTGCCCGACATGACTAAGAAATAGAAATGACAACGACAACCTGAGAGCATATGCGGACTCCATTGGATGGGCAGACGGCAGAAAATCCACTCAATTACCATATTCCATATGGATATGTATAATTTGTTGGCTGGGCTATGGTTGTGGTTCGCTCGTGTGAAGGAGTTGTTGTTTTCAATGCAAATGTAATAGGATTTTGGGTTTCAGGTATTGGACTCAGGCGGCGGCAGGAACAATGAGCTCAGACATACAAAAAAGTAAATTGAAATTTCCATGGTGTCTTGAACCTTTTGGACAGGGTGATGGGTTGGATGGAGCCCAGTCTTTCAAATATTAATCCGTCTTTCTCATTACTTCATTCTCGTTAATATGATTTATTCCTGTTAATTACTGGAGTCCTCGGTCTACGTACGTACGTACCTTTCTTCGGCTATAGATATGGTATGAAATTTAACGAGCAGGTCTGGCTCATAGGATCCAACATTCAAATCTGCTTCCCACATCATTATCAGGATGAGACACAACATAAAGGATAGGAGGAGGACCAGCTCTACTCAAGGAATTAACGTTCCATGTTTTGCAGAAGTTCAAAGTCGTTCCTAGGATGAGGATAACGGGCCCCTACACGCCCCCGTACATACATGTGCACTTAACATCCTTTGTTTTTTAAATTAACTGAATTAGTATTAATGGGTGTCTGGGCTTCATGGAGTTTGCAATTCCCTCAAATCCACATGGGATGGGAAATGATTACGACAATTAAATCGATCCAAGTCCTCTAAATTAGTTGGCATTAATTCAAAAGGATCCATGCCCTCCATTCCTCCACACATTTGATTAGTGTAATTAATAATCCACTCGCACTCAGTCTCCTAATTGACAGCCTTTCAGTTGAAGCGGAGCGGAGAGTCCTCCAAATATTAGCAAGGAAATGATAATTGGACCATCCCTTGATTTATTCTACTCCAGTCCTGTTTCTTTCCCACAATTTTTGTAACTCTGCGGGAGGATAGAAAGGGATTCAAATAAATTGGCAACCCACGGGTGACACGACCAGGAGAATCTTATCTTTATCTCTCCTCTTCCCATGCCAAGTGGGATCCATCCTAATTTAATTTAATTTGGAATTTGCAAAATTAATGATTGGAGTTGAACACGCGGAATTCCCCATCAGCTGAGGAGAGTCAAATGAATGGAAGGGATTTGTTACGGGGGGTGTTCAGCCGTGGGAGTTTGGATGGGATATCAAGATAATTGGATGATTAATTGAGGGAAGGGACATTCCTGAGAAGGCGAACCAACTTCAATTTAGTGGAGGGTGACAGGGAGTCAACATATTAAATGTGTGAAAAACTTGGTTGTCCCCTTCCCGTCCTCGTCGCCTTTCTTTCCTCCCAGCCCTTTGCGTTTTGTGAGCCTCAGAACAAGTATAAAAATCCAATAAGATCCGTCAGACACAAAAATACAATCTTGGTGGAACCAAGTGTCACTTTCATCCAATTTACGACACGATCTGTACAAGGCCATGGGAATCAGGGGCACATATTGTGCACATATTTCTCTGTTCCTCGCTCCTACACTCTCCTCATCTTAATTGGTTCCCCCCATTCTCCCATTCCCATTGTTTAGGTTTTTAAAAAATTCAAATCCAAGGAATTTAAACATTCCCACCCTTTATTTACGTTATTACCCATTCCATTCACCTTGAATCATCCCACCACATGTTCAAATTTGCACCTAAGAATTTAAATTCAAATTGAGACACTAAAGATCAAGATTAACAAAGGTTATGGGGTTAGTATGGAAATGGTTGTTTTCCTACACATCATGTTGAGTTTGATTGATGTATGGAAGGATGTTACGTGTTATTTGAAGATTTGGTGTTGATTACAAAGATGTTTGGTGGGGATTGGAGGATGAGACGTCGTTGAGTGAGACTCTCGAAGGAAGGAAGATTTTGAGGAAGACATTAATGAAGCGGAAGGAATTTTTGTGAGGAAATAATTAAGGACATGATGAGGAAGGGGTAGGTAGTGGAACACATTGGAGGTGTAGAATCCAATTAACAATATGAGGGGGAATGTAATCATTTGTTGGCGAGACGGGAGTTCCCCGAAGTTGGTTTGCTATTTTGTTGGCCACCCGCCCGTCCCTGGTCCGGGATGCGGTTAGTGGTTGGGATTGGCGTAGAGGAGAACGAAGAGATGAGGCCGTCGCGTTTTCAATTACACGGAGGCCACAAAAACGTTGTTGTTGGGTTTTGAGAGTCGGAGGATGGAGGGAGGATTTGCCGTGTTCCCTGTGTCTCATCTAATATGAAAGGGAAGCTGAGGGGGGAAACATACATCAGTGTCACTTCTTGGGGGAAAGGGAAATAGAATATTGGAATTGCAGCAGAAGGTTATCAGAAACAAATTGAAGGAGACAGGGCAGTTTTCTAATATTAAACTTATTTCGTTTTTGGGAAGGAAAGCTGTGGGTGGGTTTAATGGAGCTCCACGGGTGTGGGATGGGTGGAGGGCGGAAAGGGCCCAGGTTTCTGGAACTGACTTCCTCTCCTCATAAAACGATGTTTCAATTCAAGGGATTGGGTTGCATTCCGACGACGACGAGGATTCCATCCCATCTCATACCATTGTTGGACTCGCATTGGTAGCAGCCGGTCCAATCTAATGTACGTTACGTACGTACTAGGTCGTATGTATTTTGGGCCTTACGCCCGGCGGGATCATAATTGAAAAGTTGAGTTGAGGGAGTGCTACTTTCCGGTCAATTTCATTAGAGATATGTTTGCTCTCCATTGATTGAAAGTGGTCCGAGTGGACGGAAGGAGAAACAATGGGAAGGAGTTATATATTATTTGGAGGGGAAATATGGCGAGGTTGGGGCTGGGGTTTTCCTTTTCCTTCCACCAAAATCCTGGGTGGGTGGGTGCCCTGGCTAGCAAGCAATATATGGCGTGGAGTTTTCATTACGAGCATAGTGATTTAATGTGTCACCGAGAACAGGGAGTGCAACAGCTGTTTTATATACGAAAATGGCCAATTTCCTTCTCCCAGTCTCTCCGGTCCTTTCCCTTCGTCCGAGTCCCGCCATGGCAATACCATGCCATGGATTCTCCATCCCAAAAAAACCCCTTTCCTTCAACAAGAAAAATCCCGCTCTCCCGTCTACAGCTATTTTTTACATTTCTTGCAAAGATATGGTGGAATTGACACACGATCTTGGAAAGGAAACTGCCTCTTTCTAATTTTCCTCGACAATAACGGACAGTGGTGGTCTTGGGGCCACGGCCTCTGACAGTTGGAATTGATACAAATACCCAGTCATGTTTTGAGTCAGGGAGAGAAAACGGGGATTCCCGCTGTAAGTCTGCCCTCCATTACAAAACCCAAGGAAGAAGGTGGATCCCCCGTGTGTGTCCTGTGTCAAAGCTTGGCTTTTACGCAATAAATAAATACCCGACGTCGGACACGGGTCACACAAAAAGGAGGCCCTTAAATCAAGCGTGTCATTGGGACAGGATTCCTTGGAATATAAATTATCTCCATGTCTACATTAGGGAAAGTTCTTACCTTGGAGAGAGCCAAGGGCCTCCGGTTCCCCCCCTCTCCCATTGGAAAGCCGCTAAATGAAGGCGTAAGTGGAAGAAGGAAATAAAGTGGTGTATTATGTGTGTTTTCCGCCCATGGGCTCCTTTTCCCTTCCAGTCCTAATGGGGGAATCGTGGGAGCAAGTATTTGCACAAAGCCGAGCTTCCTTTTCCCCCGTACGATCTTACGGCCGTAGTGGAGTCCTTGACTAAATGGACCGGTTGCTTCCTTGATTTAATGCACCATGCAATCCTTCCCCACTTTCCTTTCCCCGACCTGTCACCCCGAACACACTTACAGCCAACTCTCTCTCTCTCATCTCCAACAATGTCCCTTTTTGTATTTCCCTCCCTCAAAATCCATTATCCCTTTCGGACACTTCCACCCTCAATCACATTGACCTCAGGACCCATTATTCCCTATTCCATGCATCCACATCCTACTAAAATCCTACCAACTTACAGCTATCAAAGGAAATGGCATAAAATAAGTACGACGTATTTATATAGATATAGATATGAAATACAGAGTTAGATATAGGTTACGGGATGAAAGTTGGGATGTGTTGGAAGGTGGGGGATAAGGAAAATGCGGGAACTGCTCATTAGTGGAAAGGAAAGATACGACGGCGGAGTGTGAGGATTGAGGAAGGCTGGCTTAAGGGCCACAAAGACAAATTGAACTGTGTTGGATTTGGGAGGAAGGGAACAAATCCTAACTCACCAGATATTCATCATCCTTTAATTAGAATTTTTTCATCTCATTAGTGGATCCCATGAAGGGAAAGGGGGAAGAGGAGCGTTGAGTGGGAAAGTTTTCGGGGGGAGCCTTGGCTGTGACATGTGAGGAGTTTGGGGTGGCTGGAGCTGAGCTGGTTCCAAGATCACCATCTTGTTAATTGGAGATTGTAGCAGGGGATCTGGTGAGTGGTGGTGGAGCGGAGGGCCTGGAACTCGTTATTGAGATGGGGAAGGAACTCAGACATTACATTTTATTAGAACCAAGTATCTATAATGACCGGGGGATTTAACGAGCCTCCACTTGAATGATAAAGTATCCCTCCCTCTCTTACCCGCTTCCATGCATCATTATCCTTCAGCCCACAGCAAAAGTAGTAGTGGAGAGATATGAAACACATACATAGGAGGACTCCCCAGTACTGGAGGATACCCCCGAAACTCAAATCGCCCACACCCATTCCTCTCAATTACCAAAATCCAACTCTCACAAATCCATCAACTCCGGCTTTCCACAATTTCTCATCTTGTCTGGTTTTCCCGCCGAAATTCCTAATCCAAAGAAATCCGCATGTTGAAAATGTCCTGCCAATCAAAGCTTCAGAATTCCTAATTGGTTTTGAATCCTCAAGGCGTGGCTTTGGGATGAGGTATTCGCGTATTTGTGACACATCCCTTTGTGTGCAAAGGAATTGGTAATTATTCAAAGTGTCGTTGTCACGGGGCAACAATGCTGACGGAGGGAGGAAAGCTTGGGTGACAGGCCTGGCCTGGATGAGAATGGCGGGGAAACATTCAAATTTCTTCTCAGATCCCTTGTGACGCGGATCCGAAACCACGCACGCGAGCCTTGCAAAATCCAGCCGAGTCAAATGAATGCAATTAAAGACTTTGTGACTACACAGGGAGACTGGGGTTGGGAGATGCTTTTAGTTCTCTTCTCACTAATGAATTCCTCTGCAGCCCCACACGTCCACTCCATGTAATTTGATACTAATTGACTCTGTATATTTATCCACCTTCGTCCTTCACTTGGATTCCGACTCATTTTACTCTTCACAGAGGCAGGCAGTGGCCATGTGACGTGTCCCCTCCAAATATTTCCCATTAGTCAGACTGACTCGGATCCACACTTATCATTGTCCGCCAACCCCTTTTAAATTCATATCGATCCGTCTTTAGCTCCGACGACGGTGGAAATACTTACCCGACTTCCGGTCCATTTACTTCCACTTTTCTCCGGCCTTTAAATAAAGGAATTTTCCTTTGGATGGCGACGATGGCCTTTGATTCAGTGGTGGGGACACGGATGGTATTTTGATGTTGGGATCCTTTATTTTATATGCTCCTGGATTAGTATTAGTAGGATTGGATTGGACCAAGTCCATTTGTCATGTGAATCCAAAATCCGTACAGGGGAAGTCGTAGATATGCGAAGTGGTGTGATGAAGCCTTGGAGAGTTGAGTGAGTGAGTGAATTTGCACAGCCCGCAGTTCCATGGGACAGAAGCGTGCTTAATTTGAAAACGGCTCAAAGCGGCTAACAATGAAGGAGGGAAAAGGAAATTAAGTCAAAGAGTTGGAAGTCCACGCCGTCTCCTCCGTTCTACAAACATTTGG
>JAAXYW010001279.1:0-23179 GCA_036851895.1 Orthonychiurus folsomi
AATTCACTCACAGACGCATTTCTGGCTACATGATATGTCCATTTTTAAGTATTGCTCATTTCCCATGCGCATGCATGCCGGTCAAGAAAAGTGGCGAAACTTAGCCCACCTTACCCTACAATTTAAATTTAACCTCTCAAAGGTCACAATATTCGGCGAATCTGCAGGTTAGTGGTTTGTAATGGTAATTTGATTAGTGTAAAACTTAACTTAATAATATGCTTAACTTAAAGGCGGAGCCAGTGTTCATTACCATATGTTATCACCACATGCTGGAAGTAAGAAAGTACGACACAATTAAAAAACAAAGAGCTCGTTAAAACTTAAATGGTTTTTAAAAATTTTAAACAGAACTATTTGTTCGCGCAATAAGTCAAAGTGGATCTGGATTTGTCCCATACGCAGATCCTACCAATGATGCCAAATCCCAAGCCTTACGTTTAGGGAAAACGTTGAATTGTTCTACGCACTCATCAACTGAGCTGGCAAAATGCTTGAGGTCAAAGGACGGAAGGATTATAGCACAAACTCAAGAACATTTTCTTGTGAGTAAAATAATCTATTTATAAACCCCCATTTATAAATTGGGTTCTTGGGAAATCAGAGTAAGTGCGTGTGTTTTTAATGCAGGATATATTCAGTACACTAGATGGCACGTATGGCCCTACTCTAGAGAGGCCTGACGTAAGCGGTGCTTTTATAACAAAACATCCTCGCCAAATATACAAGGACGGAAATTTGGCAAAAATTCCATGGCTGACAGGTACGCAATGCGCATATAGTTGTAACTTGGATCGCTTCAAATTCGGATTACAATTTTTGAATTCTCATTGAGCTGAACTAAATTTAAAATTTGAATCATTCAGTTTTTTTGCCTTTTGATTGTTTTTCTCATTTTTCTGCCAAAATAAGGTCGATCAAACCCCAATTTTCCGTCAGTTGAGAATTTTGTTTCTTGGTTTTAATATAATGTGATTATTTAAGGAGCGAACTCCGAGGAAGGATGCTGGAGAAGTGTTCGTGAGTTAAAAATTTACAAAGTATTCCTTGAACTGAAGGCTAGGTAAGACCAATAAAACGAATACTTTTTTGTAGCAATTTTTAGCAATGAAGGAGTAGCCGAGTCATTTCTTAAGAACTGGAACGATATAATTCTCCCAATGCTATTTTATCCAAAACCGCACACTCCGCAAATTGCGCAGGAAGTTTTCGAGTTTTACTTCAAAGACAACCCTAAATTTCTAACATATGAAAATGACTATCAAGCACTCACCAATGTGTTTTCCGATTGGCAATTTATTCGTGGTCTTGGGGAATCGGTCCGAAGTCACGTCAAACATGCACCTACATTTGCATATTATTTGACCCATGTCAGCCAGGAGGGTTTGGGACTACTAATGGAATCCGTAAAGAGAAAGCTTCCACCAATTGTGGAATTAGGTGCTGCGAAACTTAAACTTCTTTTGTATACTAAAATCCTGGGATGGGAAGTTCGCAACTGGGGAGTGTAAGGCATCCACATTACACTCAAGCATTATAGCTTTTTTGAAGGACAATTTTTTCAGGTGTCACGCGGATGAATTACAGTACCTTTTTGTTACGTTTCCGACTACAGATATTAGGAGTTCATCTCCACATTATCAATTCTCAAAATCAATGGTCTCCTTGTGGGTATCGTTTGCAAAAAATGGGTAAATGATTCTAATTGATTTTACACTGTAAGTACACCAGTATGTAATGTGTATTAGTAAACTAACTAGTTCTAAATCTTCCTGCAGATATCCAAGCGATTTTAATGGAATCAAATGGGAACCAGTCCAACCCAACAAGCCGCCCCAATATATGCAATTGGGGGAGCCTGGCGGGATGATTGAGGAACCGTTTACAGCTCGCTTCAAATTTTGGCAGGATTTATCAAAATATTAAATTTAACAGTAATCTTATTTCTTGAATAAGTCTAAGTCACAAACACAAATAAAACACTTTAGCTACCACCCATAGTTAATATAGTTGTTTCGCATTGTTCATAAGTGCTTCATTTGCGATTACAGAGCGCCTTTTTGATGGTAGCATTTAATTGTGTCGTGAATTCGAGAACAAATCTCTTTTGATGAATGCCGACAGCCAAAGATACCTGAACTATTCATTACGGAGCACAATGGCAGATGTATTTTTATTGCATTCTTTGTCTGTCTGTAACAGCAGCACATTTGTTTTTAGTTATAGAAAATAGGTACTTCCCTTGATAATGATAACTTCCTATGATTTGACGGAATTTTTTTTTCAAAAAAATTTAAATCAAAATTTCAAAATTTCAAAAAAGTTTTCAAAATTAATCAACAAAAATAAAAAAGGAAAATACGAGCGCAATACCTGTGTCAAATGCTAAAGCTCGGTAATAATAAATTGGTTTATAGCTTGGATAGAGCTACACAACAAAATAATACGGCGTTTCAATAGCACTTTCTCACGCATGGCTGCTGGGGGTTCTCATGACGCAATAAACAAATAAAATTTAGAATCCCATCGCTGAAATTAAGTTTTAGTATCATATGGCTATATTGTGTAACTGAACTATAGCTTGTAAAATATCATGGCTGAATTTTGTAGCCGCAATAATCTATGCAATCTAGCACTCGGCTGCGTCTTCGTTCCCGCACTCGTACTATGTATATTCTAAACTTTTTAACGCGCGCTTTTGGGTCATAAGAGGTATGGATATTACATGATTGGTGAAATTAACAACTGAAGCTAGCGACTCATGTATTCGGGTTGTTAAGAATAATAGTTATGTACGTTTACAATTCTTACATTACTAACCTCTAAAATCGAAACACAAAAGGCCTTTTTGGGCGTAAATGACATCGCGTCGTGCCTGTCACGTCATCTACCTCTTCGTATGCTGTATTGCTAAGTTCCATGTTGCCCTGAGAGAAATTATGACATGTCACATGCCATTGTTTTCTTAGGTCAATGACATAACTCAAAGGTCAAAGTTTAGGTCAACCTGTGGTGGCCTCAAGAAAAATCCTCACCGCAACCACCTGAGAACAATAATGACATGCCCTATGCCATGCTTGCTTCTCTTCTATCCACTCATTACAGACAGGCCAACACAAACATTCCGCTTTAGCATGTGTATGATGACGGCTATATTTCGTCCCTGAGATTAAGATTATAACCTCATGGTGGAACTTTGTGGTTGAAATGTAGTTTGGGATCTTATGGTTGAATTTTATGGCTGAAATTAAAGTTAGAATTTCTATCTCAAGTCTGTGTATAGCACCGCCAGTTGTCAACCGAACACCTGATTGCTTTGACATTTGCTTTGCATAGCTTTATAAGTGCTCGCTTTGTCACTGTGTCTGCCACGGAATATTTGTAATGTAAGCAGGGAATAGGTCAATAGAAATAGATCCATTCTTTTTACAAGATTAGATAATGCGGAAGGATGGGAGAACTTGAGATCCAGTCGGACCAAATCTGTGTTGTTTTATTCACTCATTTCCATCCCATTCCCTAGCAGTCAGTTACGCAGTAATAGTGATATTATGGTACTAGATTGAAATGAATATAAATTGGCCTTTTCGAACAATGGCAGTTTTTACCAAGACCGTTGTAGTGCTTGCTGCCGCCTTAGTTTACAATTACATTAACCTTAACAATGACGACGATGAAGTGATTGTTGAAACTTCCTATGGGAAATTGCGAGGCTTCAAGTCTTTGTCAAGGCAGGGTAACGACATTTATAATTTCCGTGCTATTCCTTACGCGAAGCCACCAGTCGGAGAGTTAAGATTTCAGGTATTGTGTATACTATATACTCTACTGTATTTAACTAAATGTACCTCTAAATGTGTGTATTCAAAACCAGATATTATCTTTATTATGTTAGCCACCAGATGCAATTGGTAAATGGGAGGGAATTCTAGATGCAACAAGATCGGTGCCAATCTGTTTGCAAGTCCACCCACTGTTCAAGAAAATTGTCGGAGAGGAAGACTGTTTATACTTAAATGTTTATATACGACAGGTAAGTAGTTTGTATTATGTTTATCAACTTTATTAAGAATATCAAATTTTACTTACATAAATTCTCAGAACCCAACGCAGATCAAGAAAGAAAAACGAAGACTTCAAAACGTTATGGTTTTTATTCACGGTGGACATTTCCAGGTAACATTTAAGACAAGAATTAAAAAAATGTACAACACATTTCCGCGATTCCAACCTATCATTTTCAGTTCGGCGGATCAGATTTATTCCAACCTCAATACTTGCTAGACGAACATGTAGTCTTGGTCACACTGAATTACAGAGTAGGGGCATTAGGTGAGTATACGGGTCCAGGTAGTCGTAAACTTACACAAACTCTATTAATTTAATGTCAGTAGGATTTATGAACAACGGCGTTTCTGCTCTTGGAAATATGGGGCTAAAAGACCAACTAATGGCACTTAAGTTCGTGGAAGCAATTAAAATTAAACGTGTGATCTACTGTCACCCTTTACAAAACGTTTCTTTATTATGATTAGATGGATCAAGGCAAATATTGAACATTTTGGAGGCGATCCAAAATCGATTACTTTGTTTGGCAACTCAGCAGGTAGGCAGCTCTCTGGCGTTGTTTATATTTTTGATAGAAATGTATTTTGGCGACGTTAACAAATTATTCCACAATTCGCAGGGGGTGCAAGTGTTCATTTTTTAATGATCTCACCACAATCTCAAGGTATTGCATTAAGAACAGAATATAAAAACAATAATTTGTTCAACTTACACTTATATGCTTCCTTTTTCTTCAAAATCAGGGTTATTTCACCGAGCAATTTCTCAGTCTGGGTCAGCTTTATGCCCATGGGTCATAGGAAATGTCCATCTGAAAGACGCTCAAGCTCAAGTCCACCGTTTGGGAACAAAACTCTTCTGTCCAGCAGACGACGATGTCGAGAAAGTTTTCAAATGCATAAATTCAACAGCTGGGAATGTCATTGTGGAAACACAAACGGAAATTTATGTATTTGAGTAAACATTTTGAATATTCAAGTTGGAAATTTTATTATCCTAGCTGTTTCAACTGCGTCTCTTGATTTTAATTTATTGTAGAACACATTTCATTCCCCAGAGGCAATTTATGGTCCATCATTCGAAGTTCCTTCTGAAGATGCTTTCTTAACAGAGGATGTTTACAATTCGTATCTCAGTGGGAAGTCAGGCATGAAGATTTCTTGGTTGACAGGAATTTCGTCGCACGATGGATGTTATAGAACTGGAGGTTAGTTTACGTCACATAAATATTTAAATACCGCATGCGCCTGAAATATTTTTGCATGGATTTACAGCATTTATTAACGACGAGGATAAAATGGAATATATTTCCAAGCACTGGGAGTCTGTCGCACCCAATGCACTAATGTATAATAAAAACGATGATACCTCCTCAGCAATTTTCCAGTACTATTTTGGTTCAATAAAGAGACCTTTTGATAAAGACGATTACTCAGCGCTGACGAACATGTTTTCGGATCGATATTTCTTTGGTTGTGCAAGCGATGCAGCACAGATTCAAGCAAACCACTCAGACGTGTACCTTTATTACATGAACTACAAAGGGGATATGAGTGTTGGAGAAATTTTGGCAGCAGCACCTGGAAAATATCCAATAATGCTGGAATTGCTGTATGCTATGCTGAAAAAGCTTGTTTACAAGAATATTTTCCGATGGGATATGTTTGACTATGGTAAGAAAGCACACATTCCATTTTCGCTTATATAATATCAAGTTGACACAATTCTTTTCAATTCAATGAATTCTGCCTAGGTTTCTGCCATGCCGATGAATTAAGATATATTTTTTATACGAGTCCACTGTTTGATATGGCCCGGACATCTCCAGAGTACACTTTCTCTAAATCCCTAATTAGGAGATGGGTTGCATTTGCAAAAACCGGGTAAATACAATGAGATTAAAAACTGCACTACAGCCACATAACGTTACTGAATTTGGGAAATGCCTGTTTTTAGAATTCCCAGTGACGTGGAGCTGGGTGATGTTGAGTGGGAGAAAGTAGTGAAAGGCAAAGTACCTCGCTACTTCGTCTTGGACGGAAGCCAAGGAGAAATGATTGATGAACCGTTTTCATCGCGATTAAAATTTTGGAAAACCCTGATTTTATATTAAAAAAACTCTGAAGCAGCCTGCAGTGATTGAGTGATTATCTCAATGTTAATTTGTTTGTAATATTTCGCTCAAAATAAAAATTAAAAGCTCAAATTATTCAAAGTAGCTTGGCCGTCCGATTTTCAAAGGGAAAATTGCTTCATTTGAAGATCACCAAGCTGTGTTGAATCTGCTGCTCCTCGTTTGCGTCTTGTTTTCTTATCTTTGGTTTTTTTATTTGATTTAAATTTGAAATTTTGAAATTTTTGTTTGTTGCAAGCAGTGCGTTTGATAACATTTTATTCATACCGAATAGTCTCAGAATTTATAGTAACAGTATAAATCTATTATACAATTTTAACATACATTTACTTAAGAAACAGATCAGTTCCAGAACAGAATAAGTAAAATTCTCCAGCCATTACTCTTTATAAATAATTCCTTTGATCTGTAAATATAATATAGTTCCAATAAGCAACGTTGAACAATACAAAAGCAAGGGGAAACATTAACTGGCACACCATATCAACCCTGTCTAAGTTCAAGGCGGGTTTACCCAACTTGTCTAAGTTGATCTCACCCTGGACTACTAATTCGTCTTTCGTGCCGAATTTGAATCGCTTCCTCTGTTTCAAATGCATCAGAGTGCTAACTTCAAAGATGGTAAAGATGACAAAAAGAAGGCAAGTTGTTGTCCAAACATCCACTGCTTTCATATAAGAGACTGCTGGGAGATTTTGATTAATTCCATATGTCAACGTAGACAATGTCAGAAGAGATGTTACACCCAATGAAAGTCGGGATTCCAACGCATTCAAACCCAACCAAAAAGAAACCCAAGACAAAACCACTACCAATCCGGTCGGAATATAAACGTTGTTCAAATAATACCCAAACTTCCTGGAAAACGCCAGAGATGCAGTTATGCACGAAAATACTACACCCCTAACGGTATTAGTACCACTACAGTTTGAAAGAGAAATGCTGTCCATTTTGAATTTTTTAAGCAAAACATAATTTGTCGTCAAAAATTTTGTAGGATTTGCAGGATTCCAATAAAATTTAATTTTGTCCTCATTCATTGAATAGCTGGAAATTCGAATAAAACATTCTTGACGATCAAAGGGAACAAATTGAAAATTCATTGGACAAGTGAATGTAATCGAAAGACGTGTGCTGGAAATGACACTTCCATTTGGTGAAATTCTCAAGTAGGAATTCGGTTTTAACGTGTTGTAAAATGATGATCGCTTCTCATTTGAAAAAAATAAATCTGGAGTCCAGATCAGTTCTTGGTTCTTTCCTTGTAGTGTCACCATTTTGCTATGATTAAATCTGAGCCTGCAATCAATCCATTCCATCCAAATTGTCATTTGTAAAGTTAGTTCCATGTTGTCGTCACTCAAGTCATCAATGGAGCGCAGCAGAAGGGAAACATCAACTCTCACCGAGCTGTTCTGAAGTGGAGTCACTTCTGTGTTGTATTTCTGTTTGACCAGTACTTCATTGAATACCTCTTCGGCTTCCTCTCCATGTGAATGCACGGTGAAAATTATCATTGTTTTCAAACACACGCTTAAAACTAAAGTTAAAACGCGTGGTTTTTGTCCTGCTGCCATCTTCTTTTCAAATTTTAGGAAGTAGTAAGAAATACTTCTGAGAAGACGTAACTTTGATTTAGCTAGTATAACTTCTAATCAGCAAATGGTTTAAGCTCTAAACATATGAGCTACAGTACAAAAATTTGGTTATGAGTTTTTGATGTGAAGGCATAATGTAGGCGTTGTCGCACGGAACGATTTTATGTGCAAATGTGTGGTTTTATTAATTTGATTAAATGTAAATATTTACCCAATATTTTTTGCGCACTTGCAAGTAAATATTACTTATTTCTGTGCGTAAGAAATCAATCCAAACCCATTAGTAGATTATAATAATTAGCAAGGTTAAAAGATACCTCCAGAGTAGTATATTCTTTTCAATTTGCCAAGTAAGAGATGGGTTACATTTGCAAGGCTAAAGCACATAAATAACTTGAGATTGCATTTTGCTGTGAGAAATGTACTTCCCCTATATTTTCTGAAATTGAGAAAAAAATGCCTGTTTCTTAGAATTAGGATTGCTCTGCTGTCAATCAAATCAAGCAATCAACTTTTTTTTAATTGCATAGAAGCTTTTTAAGTGGCCTTGCAGTCATTCAGCATTAGTTGGTTAAGGTTAACTTGTAACTAATTGCAGAATAAAAATCAAATACTGATATTAGAAGGCATGTCTGTTTGTCAACCAATTTAAGTAAAACTTAACATGCTTTGTTTAGTATGAGTTTTTGAGTAACGGGTTTTGGGGATAAATTATTGCGTGGCTGTACCTTTTGGTTCAAAAACGCAGCGCAGGCTGCTGTAAGTGAGCGCAATTAATCTAATATGAATGTGACATGGCATACCGTAAATGACCGAGTAGAACCCCGGGGCTCTATTTAAAAATGCCTCCCCGAGACCCGGGCTGTATTTGAGCACACGGCTGTAAATGGGGCCGGGTTATATTGAAATAACTTCCTCCAATCAAAACTTGTTTATCCGAATTTGTAATGTCGTTTTAGTTTTTAAAGTACAAATGTGATATTAACATGCTGCTACAAGCAATTTAGCCAGAATTGGCGTATTTCCAGCAAAACGGAGTTTGTAATCGCCCATTGAATTTACCACTTGATAGCTGGATAGCTGGATTATAATTGGACCCCGGGCTGTATTTGGAACCCGGTCTGTATTTAGACCCGGGATGTATTCCTACAATCTAAACTTTAACCCGGGTTCTTTTTGAGCAGAGGGTTCTATTCGGAACCGGGTTCTACTCGGTCATTTACGGTATGCATCTTCTTTTGATGTTTTCCTGAGAATGCTCTCCAACCTCCAAGTTACCGAAAAGTTCAATTTTGATTTTAATATAATACACTAACAATAGTTTTGTCTTTTCTCGTTTTATGTGTAATTTGGTTTTATTTTCTTATTGTGATCATTGTGATGGTATACTTAACCACCTCAAAGCTCTATTTACACAGAGACACAGCAAATTTAGTGCCAAACAACGGTTCATTCAGAAAATAGAACATATGGTTCCGCTGGACAAATATTCCAGCTATTATTCTAATAAATACATCTTTTGTTCGGCAAATATAATATAGTTCCAGTAACCGATGTTGAACAGCACAAAAGCAAGTGGGAATACTACCCGGCTCACAACATCAAATTTATTCAAGTTGATCTCACTCGCAAATATTATTTCGCCTTTCATCCCAAATTTGAATCGCTTCTTCTGTTTCAAATACATCAGAGTGCTAACTTCAAAGATAGTAAGAATGACAAAAAGAAGGCAAGTTGTTGTCCAAACATCTACTGCTTTCATATACGAGACTGCTGGGAGATTCTGATTAATTCCATATGTCAACGTAGACAATGTCAGAAGTGATGTTACACCCAATGAAAGTCGGGCTTCCAGCGCATTTGATCCCAACCAAAAAGAAACCCAAGACAAAACCACAACCAATCCGGTCGGAATATAAACGTTGTTCAAATAATAGCCAAATTTTCTGGAAAATGCCAATAACGCACTTAAGCATGTATAAGTTGTATTCCTGATGGAATTTGCACTGGTACAGTTTGAAATAGAAATATTATCCAATTTGAATTTTTTAAGAAGGATATAATTTGTAACCATAAATTGTGTAGGATTTGCTAAATTCCAGTAGAATTGAACTTTGTCCTCAGTCATTGAATAGCTGGAAATTCGAATTAAACATTCCTGCCGATCAAAGGGGACAAATTGAAAATTCATTGGACAAGTGAATGTAATCGAAAGACGTGTGCTGGAAACGACACTCCCATTTGGTGAAATTCTCAGGTAGGCATTCGGTTTTATTGTGTTGTAAAATGATGATCGTTTCTCGTTTGAAAAAAACAGGTCTGGAGTCCAGATCTGTTCTTGGCTCTTCCCTTGTAGTGTGACTAATTCACTGTGATTAAATTTTAGTCTACGATCAGTCCATTCCATCCAAACTGTTACTTGTAGAGTGAATTCCATGTCATCGTCATTCAGGTCATCAATGGAGCGTATCAAAACAGAAACCGCAACTTTGACCGAGCTGTTCTGTCTTGGGGTTACTTCTTTGTTGTATTTCTGATTGACCAATATTTTATTAAACACGTCTTCAACCTCTTCAGCATATGCGTGGACGACAAAAGTAATCACGGTAATCAAGCACGCAAGTAAACTTAAAACCCGTGGTTTTCTCAATTCTTTCATTTTCACTTCGAATTGTAAGATGCAGTAGATTAGGTAAATGCCACTATTTTGAATATCCTAACTTTGTTTTAGTTAGTGCGACTCAAACGTCTAGCTTCTGGAAAACCTGCAAGTGGATTGAGTCCAAAAATAAATTGCATAACAAACAGTTAGCAAGTGCTTTCTTGAAGTAAATACCTACATAATTAACATAATGTGCTGCGCCGCGCTGATGCGATGCACAGAATGTGAATGTCTTCTTGTGCAAACGTACAATTTTAATAATTTGATTAAACGCAAATAGTTTTCCGACGTCGGTTTTGCGCACTAGCGAGAACGAGCAGACAATTGTTTGGTGCGCAAGAAGCCAATTAAACCGAACTCTTTATAATCAACATAATGTAGTAGTTATAGTTAGGGATAACGGAAGACGGAATTGTGTTTGAGAAAATCGAGCAGGGACAATAATGTAGTTGCCAAAATCGTAATATACATACGATGGACTGAATGCATGAAAGAATCTTGTTCTTTTAACAATAATGATATTTAATTCCGTTCAACTATTGAATTACTAATTAGACTAATAGCTTAGGACTACTGTATAAAGTACAGAGTACTGTTTCCCGTTACTTACAGTTCATGCGATGATACGATTCTGCGGCGGAACCAGAGAGTAGAGAGTATACTATATTATTATACTCTCTACTCTGTGGCGAAACTTTCTATGACACTCGCGCCCAATTCAACTTTACTGTTGGAGTTTGGGTTGCGGTCTTGCGGTTCACAATTTTTGAATTTTATTATTATAAAAAAAACGAAAATTTAATTAGACTATCGGAAGCGGTAAACAGCACAGTGAACTAAATCCTAATGGCTGACGACGAGGCGGTGGAAGATGATGCCTGGTTGTATGGTGAGCCCGTGGAAGATCTTAAAGTCCCAGTCGAGGATCCTGAATATGTCAGCCAGGCGAAAGGCACGAAGAGGAAATTAGAAGATGACGGCGAGGGGAACGAGGGAGAAGGTCAAGCAGAAGAAACTGGAGCGGAAGGTCAAGAGGGAAATGGGGATGCTGTTCCTCCAGTTGAAGGAATTGCAGACGATGATGTAAGAAATTATTTCCCCCCTCTGCCCTCTGATCCTGTTTAATATACAAAACATATGATTTTCAACTTTGATAGAATGAAGATATATCTGATAATGCGGATGACGATGATGATGATTCTGACGATGACGGAGTTCAAGTCGTCATCGGAGATATAAAAGGCGGTCAAAGTTCGCAATCAGGTTCAACATTTGGGGCGGCTCCACCAGCTGTAAAGAGACCGGGCCCTCCGCCTGACAAAAAGGCAAGTTTGAGAATTTGAAGCAATGTAAAATTAGCCAATGGATTGGTACTAATTTTTGGTTGCTAATAGGGGAAGTTTTCAGCTGAAGATTTTGATTCCTCTGGAACCATTAATGGAGTTCCGGCACAGGATTTCAGTTTAGATTCTCTGGAGGACAAACCGTGGCGGAAGCCTGGTGCTGACATCACGGATTATTTTAATTATGGATTCACTGAAGATACTTGGAGATGTTACTGCGACAGACAGAAAAGACTGCGCTTCGAGTCCGGCGCCGGATACCAAGCTGGTTCCGTAAGTTTTTGAAATCGAAAAATATATAACTGAAGAGCGAAAGTGTTAGCAGCATTCTTTAACAGTTGAATATTGTTTTTCTTAGGGAGGACAAGCAGGAACCTCAACGGATCAAAAGTCGGGTGTCGTTTTCCCCAAGAAGTTCAATAATCCAACTGGAGTACGAAGAGATGGTCTTGGGCAGAGTACCAGACGAGAGGAACCCAGGGAAAACACAATACAAGTTCGAGTGGTAAAACTTCTTGTCAGGAGAATTACATCGGCATTTTAACTCAATGTACACAACTAACTGACTTCAACAGGTTATGACTGCTGATAGAAGGGAGTACGGGCGAAAGAATTTTGACATGAATATGGGACCACCAATGGTTCCACCGCCATTCAACATGAATCTCCCTCCTCCAGGGTATGAGCTTTACTTGATTTACAAATTTTTGTGTATTTTGACTGAATTGGCTCTTCCAACAATACGTGCGAAAGGAACAAAAAGATTACATTAAACGATTATAAACGTTACCTTTAATTTTGAACGAGACTGATAATTATAATTTTTGCCATTTAGGTTTGGTCCACCACCTGAGTTCATGGGTCCAGAGTTTTTTAACCATCCGCCACCCGGGTATTATCAAGAAGAGGAACAAGGTTATGATGACCAGCAATGGATGGATTCGGTATGTTCTAAGTATTTGTTTGGTTTTTGATTGAACGATTACACATACATAACGGGCAAGACGGCATTTATTCAATTTTTGTTTATATTCTAGCAATGGGAAATGGGAATGGATCGAGGGTCAGGAATTGGTCCTAGTCCATCGGTTGTTCCATTAACAAAAGTTGCGGTCGTTCCACCTCCACCAGGCGAGAGCATGGATGATGATTCTTCTAATCCACCTCCTTCCAAGAGGAAAGATTCCACTGAAAAATAAGCACTAAGCATCATGGGCAGATTAGCAGCATGCAGTACGTGTGTAAGGTTAAACTGATACTAGTAGTTATTTCTATTCCTGCAAATACTGTTTGTACTTTGTAGTTCTGTTTTTGTTCAATTGTTATTAATAAATTGAGTGTCATCAAGAATGTATTAATGGCGAAGGTGACAGACCACCGCCCTCCTTTGTTTGTTTTAATAGAAGTCTTCCTCATATTAGCCCCGTCGTCTTCAATTGTTTTGGATCTGTCAAGGTTTGTATTGTCCTCCTCCATCCAGTAGACAGTACAATTAATACCTTCTAATTATGCCGACAAATTTACGGCGCACTTATTAATTGCTTCCACGAACTAGTGAGCCAAAGATTATCAACCATACTTAATTTTAGTATAAAATTTATATTCCATAGGCTTCAGCTGGTCTCGACAAGCCACGTCAAGTGATTCCGCATGCGTAGCTATCATTGCAAATAAATAACAGAGATGAGGGGTTAGATTGCTTGCTGTGCGTACACCATTCAAATACATTGAGATTTGGTCACGGGCTACAACACTCGGTCAAGGGTATTTTTCTCAGGTTCGTTTTAGTTCACTTGCAATTTTGCTTGACGGCGCTCCGCTCAAGCATCTTCTTATAATCCATGAAGAGCCAACAATAATTGCATTAGATGACCAGAAAAGATCTGGAGTTAGCATGCTACATGCTAAAATTTCTTAAGCGTAGCTTCGTGACATCTTTGCAGATCTTTGCCGTGCGTGACCATCCTCATTAAAAATATTAGCTTAGGTTTAGACAGTATGTACTTTCTATTTGGTGAGCAGCTGGTGCTAGCTGACAGCAGATTCAACCTGAGCAGTTGATCTCATCCGAGGGTATGCAAAAATGTCATTTAGGTTATTAAATGAGGTTTTCCTGTAATTGTTCTACAAGATTAGAAGCTTTCGTGAAAATCACGCTCATTTTATCTTCATGTTGGTGGTACTATGCTGATTTTCTTCCGTATTTGATTAGGAAATTTTGCACTACAGCGTCTTATCAGAAAAGCCCAAAAATTATTGTAATGCTTTTAACATTCTTGCTTAATCTGATCAATAATTTTGATCGGCTTTTTGTAACGCTAATAAAATCAATTTTTGCAGCCAAAACTTCTTGCATGGCAAATGTGCTAAAATGTTTATTGTAAATTATTTGTGAGTTATATACAGGGGCAAAGATTTTCTGTATTCAGGTATAACCGCGCGTCTCGTTTCACGGAAACTTGAAGTCAAAGTTTAAATGCTCGGAATATATTCGTTAGCCTTAAAATGTTAATCTTTTCGTGCTCAGTCTTGGGCTTATTTGCATTTGTGTCGATTGCTGACTTCACGGTCTAATTATGTCTGTTGACAAAAAATTCTCAATCGAGTTTTTAACGAAGTGTTAGGTGCTGTAGACAGCTGCATGGTTCCTCCCTCTTGAAGAAAACTAAAAGTGTAAAATGTTCACTCACCTCGCAAAAGTAAATGGACACTTGCGCCGGGATATTTCAACATGTAATTAATTTGAATATCCAGTGCGTAACTTGTAGCATACGGAAATTTTTACGGAAAGTGAAATAAAGTAGGTTAGTCTTAAATTAAACGACCTAATTAAGCATATGCTCTCTTAACGACATGAGATGTGACACTTAACACACGGCACAATAACTATACTGCGATTAATTTTAGTTAGCATGAATTTCCTGCCTTGCTTTGTACATCTGATCTGAATACAGCACAAAAAAACCAAAGAAGTAATATCAATGGCTTCCGGTTTCACATACACAATTTTATTTAGGCAATTTTGTCCGGTATTTTTTGCTACCAGACGCTGATGATTATCGGGGAGACCTGTTGTAAACAAACCCTGAACATGCAGATTCAATGTCAATAAACAATCAATCTGAAGTTCATGGAATTAAATGAATTCACGCGAATATTTTTTATTCTGTGAATTGATGAGTCATGGATGTCGAAACTGTTACAGTATTGTCGAAAGTCAATTATTATTCAAATGCCAAACATGTAAATGGACCAATAAAATCAAGGCCGCCTAATCCGTATCCCCGCTCTAGGGCAAAATTGTATTGTCAATTTGGCGATTTCTTCTAGTCTTACTTCTAACATTTTGCTAAAATTGTTATGCAAAGAGTACAAGCCTTAACCCTAAGTCATCCATTAATTTTTGCTTTTAATCTTACCTCTATCCTTACAATTTTAGTTGTTTTTAAGTTATTAAGTAATCCTATCAAATGAAACGAATATAAAATTATGCGTGGCAATTGGCCAAGGTGAAGCTCGGAATACTATACAGTCGGCAGCAGATATGTGTGATCCTTCAAACAATGCAATGCACATAGTCGCAAGCCAAAGCCAGTATTGCAAATGCAAGGTTAATGGTGAATCAAATAATCGAAATGGGATTTACTCAACCGTCGGGATCCTTTTGATTGTTGGTCTCAAATTTAACCATTCGCGTTCCCTAATGAGTAAAGGACTCCCAAGTATACCCCCCTAATCCTTGTGGAGTAATCCATCCACTTTGGAATTCCTTTTTACGGTCATGCAATGTTATGCATGGCCGATCTGTCATTTCCGCCCAACTTCTGAAAAGGATTACATTACCTCGCCTGTACCTGTAGATCCGACAAGACCGGAAGCCAATGGGGCGGGTGTTTGTGTTCTATGTACATGCTCGCATGTATTTACTGTGAAGTGGACGATTCGACCGATGCATGCATGTACAACCTGCAGAGGTTACCCAAATCCAAACAAAACAACTTAAATGCAATGCCTGTAAAAGCCAAAGGCGGGGGGAATTGCTGGTCCTTAAATATTTTGCGTGAATTTAAACTTCACACTTAGCAGCGTAAACGCAGTGGACGACAAAGTTTTGGGTGCTGATGCTGACGCAGATCATGAAAGTGAGTCACTCACTCGACTACAGTTGGTCAATGGCAGTGAGACGAAGATTTTGTCAGGCAATTTAATATTTTCTTAGAATATCTACGTCTGATCTAGCAATATTTCTGATTTTTGCGAAAGCCCAGCAAAATTGAGCAGTAGAAATCAAAATAATTCAGTGCTTTGTCTTGAAAGTAAAAAAAGGAGGAAAAGCAAAATGGAGGAAACGTGAGCCAATTGCGAAATTGTTGCTCCTTGCTAGTGCTGAATTGGAGCAGTTTAAAAGAAATGTGAAAAAAATCCAACACTGCACCAAGTTACAGTGTTCCGTGAAAAGTGACAAAGCGACGACACGTAATATCTAAAATGAGGACCGGATATTCGTGGCATCATTTACTGAGGGATCGCTTGATTTTAAGTTTAGCACTAGTTGTTTACGTTCATGCTCAAGCAAATGCAATTATAGTTAGTTTACGTGGACTGGGAAATGTTCAAGGGGTAAGCGTTTTTTTGCTGGATTTACATCGCTCTAATGGATTGTTAATTTAATTATTGTACATTTACACGAAATAGATTCTCGAATCCAATACTTATGGCTACATGGGTATTCCCTATGCAAAGCCACCGCTTGGGCCATTAACGGTTTCAGGTAAGTTTGTCTGAAATCTTGTAAGCACTCGGAAAAATTTTAGACTACACATTTGGTAGCGCTGCGCTAGTCCTGCTTTATAAAATAACATCCCCATTTGTAATTTAGCCACCTCAAAGACATGATGGTTGGAATAGAACAATTGATGGAGGTCAGTTCGGCGATAGTTGCCTCCAGCCAACAGCAAGGGGCAGAACTTCGGAAAGATTGTCTTTATTTAAATGTTTGGACACCACAGGTAAGAACTAGAATATTTAATTAAAATGCTAGAAATGGTGTCATCAGAATTCAATTTTATGCCGTTAATCCTACTGAATGTATGAATGAACATGGACAATAGTTGCGTGCCACTGTATTATGTGCTATTCGTGCCAATGAATACATGCAAATAGATATAGGGTACTTATAAACCGGCAATGTTAAATTGAGCCTGGGACTACAAAGATACGAGAACTGTACCAGTGCAAATATTTGACTTAGCGAATCCTAGAAATACTGAACTTACAACGTTATAATTCGTATCATTCTATTCAGTATGCAAGTGGACAGCGATCTCTGCTTCCGGTTGTAATATTTATCGGTGGTGAACTGTACAACTCATTTGACGCTACTCTACACGACGGGGCGGAATTAGCTTCTAATGACATAGTCGTCGTAACATTCAACTACCGGCTTGGCGTTTTCGGTAGTGAACTAATATTTTGTGTACAAATCTTATTAACGCCCAAATTTAAAGATTTTGTTCTTTGTGTAAAGGCTTCTTCTCAATGGAAGATGAAAAGTCGGGGGGAAATATGGGACTACTAGATCAATATTTGGCAATCGAGTACGTTCATTTTCTGCCTTTTTGCTATTGGTTTGTTCGTATAATCTTGTTTTGCTAATAAATTATGTGATGATTATAGGTGGGTTCACGAAAATATTCGCGAATTTGGAGGAGACCCGAATAAAGGTTAGCAGTATTTAATTGCCGTCTTATTACTCATGTGCAATTATTTATTTTATTTAACTTTTGCACCAGTTACTTTAATGGGACACTCTGCGGGGGCTGCTTCGGCAATTTTCCATATGACTTCGCCCAGAGCTACATGTAAGAGCCGTTAATTTCCAACCTAATGTGTTTGTACTTGTATAATGTTTAATTTCAATCTGAGTTTGTTGCTAATTTCTACAGATCGGTTCCAAAATATAATTTTAATGTCTGGTTCATCTCTGGCGCCTTGGGCAATGGGTTATCATGTGAAAGACGCCTCTTTGATGGTGGCCCGTGAACTTGGATGTGCTTCCGGAAACTCGGATGCCATTTTACACTGCCTCCGTGCCCATGATACAAATCGAATTATGCAGTCCTATTATCGGATAGTAGATTTCTACAATGGGACCGATGCATTCGGGCCAGTTATTGATTCATTTCTACCCAAGCATTTGCAATTCATCGGTCGCAGCCCACAAGAGGCGTTGGAGAAGGGGGAATTTCCACGGATACCTGTAATTACAGGAATTTCATCGAAGGATGGACTACTAATGATAAGTAAAGTTCATTTCTTCTTTAGTTGGTAACTGCTTTTTTGAATATACAGCAATTTCCCCATTTTCAGAGAGGCGACCGCAACTTTATCGCATGACACCCCTGCAATTAAAGGATACTTTTGAGAACGAAATAATTCCACAAATGCTGGAACGATCTGGTCTACAGCGGAATTGGCAAGTCGTTAAAGAAGTTGTCAAATTTGCGTTCATCACACCAACTTCTAATGATGCAAATGCCGTTATGGATCAAATGCTCGATGTATAACCTACATAAAATGCACCGAATATAAATTCAGAAATGCTTAACGGTGATTTGGTATTTTACAGTTTTTCACGGAATCAAACTTCTTAGCTCCGCACATCCTTACAGCCCAACTTTTGTCCAGACAATCCAATCCTGTCTATGCCTATGTATTCGACCAAGAAACACCGGATCCACACATTTACAGTGGCTCCATCAACTCCACCGGTAAGACATCCAAATTTAAGACAGAAAATCATACATGTTAGTAAGTTTTCAAATCAAATTATAACACTTAGGCGCATGGCATGGATCCATTCTTCTATTTTTATTTGGTCGTATGGGATTTACTGAACAAATCGGGAAGGATTTCAGTGGAATTGAACGAGGAATTTCACAAAGGATACAAGAGCTCTGGACAAGTTTCATTTCCAAAGGTGTTCCATCCCAATCTCGCTCAAATTCCTGGATACAATGGAGTAAATTTACAACCCCCGAGCCGAATCATTACTGGTTGAAAGACGCCAGAGTCACACAAAAAGGATATCAACCTTATCGCAGTCAATTCTGGACAGAGTTTCTTCCAAAATTAAATTTTATTGGCAATGGTGGTTTTTACGGAAATTCCCTTGCGGAAGAATTCAAAGAAGGTAAATTAATTCTGTTCAACACAACGTTTTTCAAAACGTCTTCTTGATTTAGAAAGTTAAATACAGGTGCTTCACCGGCTTATCGATCCGCCACTTGGGTCCTTGTCGGACTCGTACTAATTCTTATGGCAGTCCTCCTGCTAACAGTATCCGTTCTTCGCCGTAGGAGTCGAGGTATGTGTTTACTTATTCACTAATATTGTATTGAACAGTTTTCCATATTTTAAAATAATTTTGAGTGGTCTTTGAAGAGCAAGAATTCACTAGTCGCGAGACATCACCAGAAGTGACTGGGTCAAGGTCACCGCTCCCAAGCCCTAGCCCTCATCCGAGTACACGAAGTGGACGACGGGCCAGACCTCAGGACCAAGGAGTAACGATTCTGTATTAAGAGAATTTGCAAAGGTTGATTTTATCCGACATTTTACATATGACTTTACACCGTTTTGCTTGCTTTAAGCTAATTAAATGTAATTATATCTATATTAGTGTATGAGCATTATGTTTGTGACAATGTGCATTTGTTTTAATTCATGGAGATCGACAAAGGCCGGATTTAACTTTTTTCACTTTGCCTAGTAATAAAAATTTCAAAACNAATTTCAAAACCTGGATTTTTAACTCATCTTAAAATTTAATTGTCGTATAATAATTTGGATAACAATTTGGCAGTGCTATTTTCTATTAGTACTGAAATGTTTGTCCGCCGCAGATTCCCTACTTGGTTCAGACTCCTCCTCATATCCCGTGTCACTGCCATCCTCGTTTGAATCATAATCTTCCTCGAATTCCTCGTCGCTGGATTCCAGTTCTGTAATCCGAATAGTAGTTTGGCGGGTCGGGTTTGCCTGTTGTTCATACCAGGCGTTTTCCTGAGCCAGGTCCTCCCTAATATCCTCGCATTCCCTACATTCAAAATTATCTTGACCGGGTCTTCTACAATGATACGCTGCATCCCTACGTGGATGTGGATATCCAGTCGGTGGATCTCGGTTCATTAAGAAATTAACCCAACTAATTGGATCTCGGTCTAATCTCCCTGAAGCTGGATTCCATTTGTGCAATGAATAATAATTTTGGCAAAACTCATGGTCAAATGGCAGGTCATAATCGTCCTGATACTGATTATCATTTTCGAAATCATAGTAATTCTGTGTTCCAAATTCCCCGTCATTCTCTCTATATCCAAATTCCATTCCACAATATCTCCTCCCGTAGATATATCCAGGTATACGTCCGTAATCAGGTTTAAATACGTAAAATCTTGCCAAACCCGAGCTCCGAAAATTCTTAGTTCTACCATAGACGTTCTCCGCTACGTGGGGAACTGGAATTTTTGCAGGATTGCGAACTACTGATAATGCATTTCTGAGAACATGATCCGTCGTGTCGCGTTCGGAAATCAATGTTCCTTCAACTTGCCCATACCATGGTGAAGGAGGTGGGGATTCGGGGGGTGAGCACACAACATTTGGAAAAATTTCGTAGGGTGTGAATCGTGTCCCTGTGACTGTGTAAGTTTCACGTAGGCGCCGTCTGGCGTACAGAAATTTTCGCCTTGGCTCGATGCATTGTATGGGTTTAGGCCGTGGTGTTTTCGGCTTTCGCATATCAGTGTCATTCATTGGCTGAGAGGCTTCTTCAGAAATTGATTCATAGGCCTTATTTGTCTTGGAAGCGTATTCCTGATGAAGACGTTCGTGGATCGAAGGGATAGGTTTCCGACTCTTCGTTTCCGGTTTCCTTGGTTTTATGGCAAAAAATTTAGTCCCTGGCATTGGTCTTGAGGTCTTACTTTTTCCAGAACCAGAAGAGGATTTTTGGCTAGAGCGTTCCTGAGTTGCCGGGCTAGATTCTTGACTTTTCGCTTCCGATTTCCTTGGAGTTGATTTCTGAGCGGAAGATTTACTTTGTTTTGAGCTCTCCACGGAAATAATGGTAACTTTCTTCTCTGGAATTTTTGTGGGGTTAAGTGGAAAAGACACTGATTTGGATTTGGATATGGGCTTGGACAACTGCGACGTTGGAGCTGAGGCCATCTTCGACGTTGGAGCTGCGGACAACTTCGGCGTTGGAGCTGCGGACAACTTCGGCGTTGGAGCAGCGGACAACTTTGGCGTGGGAGCTGCGGACAACTTCGGAGTTGGAGCTACGGACAACTTCGGCGTTGGAGCCGCGGACAACTTCGGCGTGGGAGCTGCGGCTGGAACAATGGATTTTTTTGACACTACTGGTGGAGATTTTACGGACGACCCGGATGATTCAGTGTCAGCTTTCGATGTGGCGGCCGAGCTCGTAGAGCCGAGTGGGCGGGGTTGAGCTGATACTCGCGAAGCAACCGCAGAAACATCTGGCTCAGATGAGCTGACTTCATCAGGTGCAGCGTCGTGAGGACCAGAAAAGAATTTTGGCCTTGAGGGCGGTGGTTCTAAAGACGATTTCCAGAGTGCCTTGTAAAAGCAAAACAGAGGAATTTTTTAGTTCTGGTTTTAATTTTTGGTCGTGTAAAGTTTGGTTTTGTACTTTATAATACTCTGGAGAAAGGGAAGGCCTACTCCCAGTCCCCGCTGGTACAGCACGTGCACTTGACCTTCGCTCAAATCGAAGCTCCAACGGCCTTCGAACTACTGAGGTGGAAACCACTGACCTCATTGGTTCAGGCTCCTTTTCTTTCTCTGGTTTAATATCCTCAGGTTGTTCCATTGGGAGAAAGTCGTGCATTGTGTTGAAAACAAGACGCCCAGCCAAATTATCACGGGATTTTCCTTGAACTGATAAACTTCTGCTCTCCACTTGCTGAACATCTTCGTCGTCTGTGGCTGCAGCTCTCCAATCTGTTTCGTTCTAAAAAAATTAAAAATTAATAACGCACTAAAGCCCTTTCGAATATTTAGCTTCTTTACCTTGACTTGCGGCTTCAAGATACTACGAGGTTTTGTCGTCTTCTCCATTTTTGGATCCTCTTTGAATTTAGATATTGTGCAAGTTTGCAAATTTGGAAATTAAAAACAGGCTCCACTTAAAAATTTAGATGGCTTAATGTATAATATAACTACAACGTTAGCTTAAATTTGGAACATGTTAATATTAGATGTTATGCATTATGTAGATTTGGACGTATGGTACTGAATGTAAAGTTAATTAAGTGAAAATATTGAAATTAAATATTTCCGCCATAAAAAGCTATATATAAAATTTGGAAGTTTCTTCGCAAACAAAACAAAATTTGCCATGGCAATTTTTCGCCCGTCCTGGCATACCTGAACTTCATTAATTCGAGCTAACGTAAAACACCAGTATGGATGCTTTTGGAATTATGACAACGCAACACCAAATTCAACAATGAAACAACGAGGTTTTGGAATGTGTCGTCGATCAGTCAAATATTGCACAAATGTTTTACTAGGTCTAAATTCTAAATTTTAAAGGCAAATTCCAAATTAGATTTCGCGAACTGAGTTATATGTTTTCGCTGGAGAGTCTATTATCACAAAATCAGTCAAACTGAAGCGACGCGCGCAGCGGGAGTCTACCATTCAATTCACCGGAATAATCCCACTCAGAGATATGGACAATGATTCGGAGCCCCCTTCTTCAATGAATTTGACGGATCTTGAACAAATGGCATTGCAGCCTACGGATAGCCAAGCAGCTTGTTTGAGCCTTACCCCAGGGAAAGAGACAATTGCACTGGCAAACACCTCATTCTCGGCTGCAGATTCTCCATCAGAATCAAGTACCCTCATTGACTACAATGCCAAGATCCAAAAAAGAGTCGGCAAGTTTTTCTTTAAAGAATGCAACTTTCTTGTTCAAAATCTGCAATTTTTTCAAATCTGATAACCGATAAAAATCCTATTCTTTGTCATTTCTAGGCACTCTTCTGGAGCATTGTCTGTATACGGATGTTTGCTTTTTGACAGGTTCGGACAAAACCCCTGTCAAAGCTCATCGATTAATCCTCAGCATAGCCAGTCCCGTATTCGCCTCCATGTTTCACAGCAAATTTGGTACGGAGGAGAACATTTGTATTCCAGACTGCAAAGTTGAGGCGTTCAGCGCAATGCTCAAGGTAAATTTGATTTGGTAGCTAAAACCCCACACTACATTTAGTATAGGAAATGTTATATTTGATAAATAGCATTTGGAATTTATTTTTACATTGCAGTACATTTACACGAA
>JAAXYW010001280.1:0-23178 GCA_036851895.1 Orthonychiurus folsomi
AAGCTGGAAGGAAATCGTTTTTTTTTGCTTTCCTGGCGGTCCGCCAAGCCGTAACTTTTGAATTGGAAGATAGACAGGCTTTCAATTCCCAGTGACGGGTAGTTAAAACAGAACAACACTACCCCCACGTCCACCGTGCCGCCGAATTCTGTGTTTAGGCAGGAACATGAAATCACCTCCAGATTGTTTATATTGGGAAATATACGGGAGGGATCGTATGGTTGGAGCATGGGGCTATCCATATCCTAGCATATTGCATTGCGGAATTCAATACATTAAGAAATCTCAAGCAGTTCACCTTTAAACGCTTTTTCCACTCAAGGGCTTTGCAAAGGGGAAAGAGATGACCCAAATTCCATAATTTGTTCACTTTAAACGGATTTGCAAAAATAGGAAGAGGTTGTGTATGGTTGAAAAAATTACGGCATTTTGTGTGCCACTGTGAGATTAGTAAGAATGAAATTGTTAAAATTGCCTCACTTTCAAAGTAATAAAATTACAGAGTAAACATTTAATGAAATTGCGAATATTGTGCGCAGAGATGGACGGACGGTTCATGCATCTTGTTAGAAGTCGAAATTAAATTAGTAATGTATGTTATATATTGTATAAAGTTGGAAAGTTGGATATGTCCTTAAGATTAGTGAGACATTGGAAGCCTAGCCATAATTCTATTAAGCATTTTATTGCCACTGCAGACATCCATGCATTCCACAACTGTAAACCATGAAAACAACGGTAATTGCAATTTATTGGCAGTAACAGTCATGGATGCTGATAAAATATTGTCATTATTTAGCAAAAGTAATCAGTTCAGCCACGAGCCCCGCCGCGTAGTAGTAATGTCGGCAGTTCCAGATTAAACTGCTGATGTTGGCACAATTTGAAGTTTGGACCTTTACTAGACTTTGCCTAGGGTTGTGAAATACCAAATTTGGAGAAGGGGAAATTTATTGGCAGTAACAGTCATGGATGCTGATAAAATATTGTCATTATTTAGCAAAAGTAATCAGTTCAGCCACGAGCCCCGCCGCGTAGTAGTAATGTCGGCAGCTCCAGATTAAACTGTTGATGTTGGCACAATTTGAAGTTTGGACCTTTATTAGACTTTGCCCAGGGTTGTGAAATACCAAATTTGGAGAAGGGGTTGAAAACAACTCAGGGTTTCTTCAGTTTCGTGGAGCTTTCCGTTTTCCACCTTGGATACAGTTTGCGCATTTTGTATTTTAATAAGTTTCAAAACTAGTTCTGCAAAATTACAATTTTGCAAATGCAATTACGTCACAAAAAAGTCCGCTCAGTGGCTCAGCCCAGCATTGTAAATTACCTCCTATTCAAATCCAGCCTCATATACATAAAGCCCCCTCCGAATTACACATCTGAATAATTTTGAAATAGCGTGAGCAAGGGGTCATATCACATACTCATACATAATATGTCTAACTTTACACATTTGAGGGTTTGAGTTGATTCCCCCTATTTACATCTAAACTCCGTTAATAAAAAATATTTGCTCTAATGTAACGCTACCCTCAGACAGCTAGGGTTTTGAACTGTGGAAGGCCGCGGCCGGCTTGACATTTATTTTCATTCATTATTAGTCGCTGCCCTTATCGATTTGTGTTCAACTACATGTCCTTAGTTTAAGGCAATTGGGGGCAATGCATACATGGTTTATTCTGAGTTAAGATTATTAATAAAATGGTTTTTCATATTTTGAAGGGAATACCAGACACCTTGAAGTAAGCAATTCCGCAAATCACACATGCATGTATATGCACCACGTTATTTGGCCAGCAGTCATTAACTTTTTTATTTTATTTGCTGATTTAGACTTGCCAAGGCCCACGGACAAAGTCTCATTCGGCTCAGACAAATTGAGAAAAATAAAGGATGTGTGGGGAAATTGTTTGACGCCTACGCAAGGAAAAATCCTGATAAGATTTGTTTTTATTTTGAAGATAAGAAATGGAGCTTTCGAGAGGTAATCTACTGCTAAAATGTGTATCATAAAAGACAAAGTACCATTATTATTCCTCATCTATTCTTAGGTTTACGAGGCGAGCAATCAAATTGGGAATTTCTTTACAAAGGAAGGATTAAAACGAAATGATACGGTAGCTTTACTAATGGATAATCGCCCGGAATACATTTGCATGTATCTCGGACTCAGCAAAGTAACTAAAATACAGCAAATATCTAGCTTTTATTTACACTAAAATGTATTTTTGCGATTAACATATGCAAAACTGTAGATTGGAGTGGTGCCCGCTTTGATAAATTTTAATCTACGCCAAGTACCCTTGAAACACTGCTTTGAAATAGCTCAGCCCAAATCTATCATTTGTGGCTACGAATTTGCCGATGGTAAATTGACAGGGAAATTAGAAACGATTAAAATGGCTATAAGAGTACAAAATTAATTTTCTTAATTGTAGAAATTATTTTATTGTTCAGCCGTGGAAGAGATCTACCCCAAAGGGACGACAAAAGTCCCAGTCTATGGAACTGGGATTGGAGACAGGGGGATTCTGACTCAAGCCGTGGATTTGGACTCCAGGATTGACTCCAGTATTTCCACGGATGTGCCCTCAGCTTCCGAATCAATTGAATTTCTTGACCCCCTGTTTTTTATATACACTTCGGGAACTACAGGTCTTCCAAAGGCGGCTGTGATTCGTCATGCAAGGTGGGTGTATAATTGCATCTGAACTAGTACCAATCCTTATCAAAATTGACGGGAATTTGACCGCAAGTTGTTATCCAGATTTCTTATGGCTGCAATTGCTGGAAGCAATGCTTATCCAGTATATCCAGAAGATATTTTGTATACAAGTTTGCCTCTATATCACACTGCTGGAGGTTAGATCCATAATTTATTGTTATTGACATGTTATTAATAGCATGGAAAGGCTCAGAATGTGTTGATATTGTAATTCCTGAAACTAGGTGTCTTGGCCTCATCTCAAGCAATAATTAACGGCAACTCATTGGTACTCAGACAAAAGTTTTCAGCCACAAATTTCTGGAAAGATTGTATCAAGTACAAAGTTACGGTGAGCTTAGGATCATGTACCTTTTTGTACCGCACCCTGTAACTTTTTTGTACCACGTATTGCCGCCAGCGAGTTGCTTAGAAATGAATTGTGTACACATTGTCATATTTTCCAGGCTGCACAATACATGGGAGAGACTATGCGTTACCTCCTGAGACAGCCACCCAGTCCACTTGATAAACAGCATTCGGTTCGCGTAATGTTTGGCAATGGTTTGAGACCTGAGATTTGGAAAGAATTTGTCACGAGGTTTAACATTCAAAAAATTGCGGAGACGTATGGTTCCACCGAAGGAAATGCTAATTTTGGTATTTGCAGTACATTAATGTGCAAGCATGATGTAACTCAAATAATTTGAGATTCAAAAATTAATGTTTCCCAACAGTGAATATTACGGGAAAAGAAGGTGCAGTTGGTTTCATTCCTCCTCTGCTTCAGAGCTTATTGCCATTTGCTATCATTAAACTTGATGAACATGAACAACCGATTCGGGATCCCAAAGGCCTTGTGCAACACTGCAAGGCAAATGAGACTGGAGAATTAGTTGCATCCATTGTTATGGGTCACCCTTTCAGAGATTTCAAAGGGTAAGATTTCTATACTTGTAAAGTAATGAGAGAAAAAAGTTAAATATATCCATGTTGGTGCGCTTTATAGTTATGCAGGTAATGAGGCTGCAACAAATAAAAAGATTATAAGAGACGTTTTCAAGAAAGGGGATACCGTGTTTAGGACTGGTAATTAAAATTAAACAAAAAAGAAAAATGCTGCTTTACTTTTCGGCTAATATGTAATTTGTATTTGTAAAGGTGATTACTTCACAAGAGATGAAAGCGGTCACTACTTCTTCAAGGACCGAATGGGTGACACTTACAGATGGAAAAGTGAAAATATTTCAACCTCTGAAGTTGAGTGCATCATTAGTAATTCTGCAGGATTAAAGAGACGTAGTCGTATTCGGTGTAAAAATCCCGGACACTGACGGTCAAGCTGGAATGGCTGTCATAGGGGATCCAAGCGGTACACTGGACATGAATGAAATGACAGCTGGAATCACCAAGTCTCTTCCTTCGTATGCACTACCACTCTTTATCAGAATCTCAAATAAAATTGAAATTACAGGTAAATCAGCAATGACAATCCAATACAATTCCTCAAGTTACAGTTTTCTGTTTAATTCTGTGCCTTTTTTAGGCTGCCATCACCCACATGGGCGAGAGGGTCCGTCCCATACCGCATTCCTTAGGTTTACCAAAATCTGTTCTTCCTGGGTAGGGGATCCAAGCGGTACACTGGACATGAATGAAATGACAGCTGGAATCACCAAGTCCCTTCCTTCGTATGCACTACCACTCTTTATCAGAATCTCAAATAAAATTGAAATTACAGGTAAATCAGCAGTGACAATCCAATACAATTCCTCAAGTTACAGTTTTCTGTTTAATTCTGTGCCTGTTTTGCTTTGCAGGAACATACAAAATGAAAAAGACGGACCTACAAAAAGATGGCTATGACATCAACTCAAAAAATCACAACGATAAAATATATTTTTTGATGAACAAAACCTACGTGCCCCTTACAAAAGACTTGTATAATAAAATAATTGCAGGACAAATGAAATTGTGAATTAAATATTATATTTGGATTAATTTTTTTTTTCATTCATTCTTTGTCACAGTTTTACTTGGAATTTACAAAAAAAAATCCTCACAATACATCTGTACAGCCACAACCATGCAATGAAGTCAAGTTTTAGTTTACGTTGAGGTACATATTTACAAAGCTATTGAATTCTACATCCACACACGACACACCGCATGCTTTTGTATTCCTAGTTGCCAAATTACACAATGCGGGTTATTTTCAGCAGGTTTAGCCAGTTTCTATACAAAAATCCCTTGATTCGTTTATTCCCAGAGAATAAAGCCGACTACTGGATTGTAATCACCGCACCACAGTTCGTGTATGTAGGAATCGTGCATGGTCATGCTATGCATTGGAGTGAGTATTGAGCGAGGTCATCCGGGTTGTTTTGTTTATCACGTAACTGCATGCATCATCATTCCTTGACTCAGTCCACTATATCCCAACCCAAAATGTTAAGTTATAGGCCGCCTCTATTTAAATAGTTACTCGGGATGGTTGTAATTATTAGGGAATTGGAATACTCAATATCATAGTTTGGTAATCAATCGTGTGTGTGTAGTGAAGAGAATACGTTAGAAAAGGAGACGATCCACATTTGCGACGACGACTGCGGCGGTTTTAACTGCAATTAATTCACTACACGCACGCTGTACTCAGGCCTTAATTATGGGTGTAGATAAATGGACTCCAAAACTGTAACACTCACGTCAAATTACAATAGGCATCGGAACATGTGANAGACGATCCACATTTGCGACGACGACTGCGGCGGTTTTAACTGCAATTAATTCACTACACGCACGCTGTACTCAGGCCTTAATTATGGGTGTAGATAAATGGACTCCAAAACTGTAACACTCACGTCAAATTACAATAGGCATCGGAACATGTGAGATTCCCGATACCTGAAATCCAGTAGTGCTTTAGTCGATTGACAGACTGATCCAGGTATTATTTGCTTAAGAATTTGCAGTTAGTGTAATAGATATGGATAGTCTAATTATTACAGCGGCTATTGCAATCTATATACAAAATTTTTATTTGAATACAGAATTTTAACAGTAGCATTTGGCAAATCAAAATATATTAACATTTTATTTATTTTCAGATTGATTGTAGACATGTGGACCACGATATATTCAGTGCTTTTGATACTACTCGTAGTTATCCTCGTCGGAGCTTCAATATACGGCGGTTTCCTTGCGTATAATATGATTCAAGATCTGTTGCAGTACATTCACAGCAAAAAGGAAGTGTAAGTAAAATTAGACTGCAAAATTAGTTGTTAGTTCGAATTAAAAATGTAATTACTTAATTATATTTCCCAGGCGTGTCAACGTAAAAGACCTGGGAATAAAGCCTAAACTACATCGGCCTGATCATCTTAAAAATATGATGCAAAAGTTTAGATTGGATAAACTGAAACGATCCCCAGTCAGGGGAAGAGATGAAACGTAGTTATTTTATAATTGTTAATAATTTTTAAACAAAGAAACACTCAGTTTACTTAAAAGACATGCAGCTGGTCATGGAGAAGAAATGGACTATACAATACGACCATGCCAATAAATTGTTCAAAATATTTTTAATAGGTCTTAATTTTTTATGAAAAGTGTGTCACTCACGACATCGTTTTCAAATGATATTTCTTCTTCAAGTGCTAGTCTAGAGTTGTGCAATAATTGTTTAACATTAAGGTTATATTTGCGCAATCGCCATTGCTTTTCCTGCCAAAACGGTAATGAAATTTTGATGTCCGTAATTGTTAATTAAATGTTTCAATTCGTGTTTTACAGTTTAGAGTTTAAGCATTTTATATAGATTCGGGGACCATTTGTGTATAGAGAAGCTTTTAGCTCAAAAATTGTTTTCAAAAACCTGCTAAATTAAAATTACACTCATATTTCTTGATGCAATAAACTGTTAAGTTTTACTGAAATGTTAAAGCAGCATCTCTGGTTCATTGGCGCCCTAAAGGCTATGCTACAGGCTGTGCATTTTTAGCTGGATAAAATTGCAGCGCATGTAGAACTAATGCCTGCTTTTAAAATGTTCGTTTAATTAGATTACTGGCTACTTTGCTAGTTGTCTATGAGTCAGATATAAAAATTCTCCAATTCGGGAGAGCAAAACTTGAGCGTGACGCTATCCGCGCATTGTATTAAGAGGATAAGAATTGGGAGTTCTACGCAACAGCACTATTTCTATAGAAAATAGTATTTCTCTCGTGATGGCGATTTCCGCTTTTGAAGAATGTTCAAACAATTGATCCACAATGCCATCCCCGCAGAGCAATAATGCTTTCGACTGTGGCACACATCTAAAATTGCAGCGGTGTCAGCGTTGTATCTAAAGAAACTAACTACAGATTACTGGGATCAAGTTTATTGCCTGCAAAGTTAAAACTTATATTTGAACACAACACGCATTTATTGTCATCAATTACAATTTTCATGTTTAAAAAATACAATCAACATAAATTCTTTTGTACTCAGCTGTTGGCATATTCTTCATCGACCAAAATTTGTAAATTTGCATGGATTGTTTTATTCTATAGCCGGGGGTGCGGGTGGCTGACATTCGCCCTGTCCCGCTACTTTTAAAGCTGCAATTAAAAGATAATTTAACAAAAGGACGTATAATATTTAGAAAAAGTTGAGTTTTTTTTTTGTAAGTATTACCCGCATTCCTACACCGTTTCTCACACCCTAGCTGGCATGCGTTATAATATGTAACTCCGTCACTTCCGCACACAGGCTTGTAAAATTCCTGACAAACGCCACAATTGGCGCAGTCGGCTTGAAAAATCAAATTTAAGCAAGTATTAAATTCAATATTTCTTAGCTACGCTAGTTAATGTTTTGAAAAAAGTTATATTTGATTTGATCCAGTTTAAAGTTATACAAACTTTAATTTTTAAATCTAATTAATTAATTGGTGCAATTTTTAAATGCTTACGGTAGGCGGACGTAATTGTGAGGAACGTAGCCACCACCGAAATAAACACAACTGCTCTGAATAACATTTCCTGATCTCCTTCTTGCGTGAAAGAAAATTATATAAAAGAATGTGAACCCTCTGCGTGACTTTGCTGCTAAAACTTCAATGAATGAATTTGTGTATGAGAGTCACCAGATTTTAATTTTGAAGGAAGGGTGAGCAGTTGAATAGAATTACGTAATCAAATAACAATGGATGGAGTAGAATTTGTCACAACAGAAGAACAAGTCTTGTCACTTTCACATTTTAGGGAAGGAAGTCAGGGTTCTCCCTTTCGCTTCTGATTTTAAGTGAGCACGTACTCACGCCGTCTGCAGTCAGGTCACGTTCAAATTGACACATTTATTCTTCTTTAAGTATTATTGTGCATAGAATCCCGTGTCTTGTGTTTCGAGAAGATACGCTCCTTTTCGGGTGGGCCTCGCCATGGGCTTCCTTGGATTTCGATGCCTTTTTTACGAAAACTAAACCAATATGCAAAATTAAGATGTGCGCTTCATAAATTTGAAGGTGCATTTGCTGTGAATTTTTTTAGCAAACATACCAAATCCAAAATTACCAATGGAACACGAAAATTCGAAGTTACTTAATATTTCGACATGCCATCCATATTTCTTAGTTATAAAAATGATGGTTTTAATAAAATACTAACTAGAATCAGAAATAGTTGAAGTCAAACGCACAACCTTTCCGTGTTTGTTTATAATACGTCGCAATATTCCCAATTGTAAATTTATTTGCTTGCTTTTCCTTGTGGAAGCCAAAACACTATCAATTGCGTTGTTCGATTTCAGGCTGTATTGTAACTAATGGGCTTGTGGAGGAGTACGTGTGTAAAATTTATGTAAAACATGAAGTTGAATTTCTAAAATTTGACATTCTTCAATAAATCAGTACACCACGTCGTACGTGTACGTACGGTGGTACAGAGTGGGAAGTCAATAAATTGATTCTGATTTGTTCAAACTTCGTAGTAATCGCAAGTGGAGATAAGTTTAACCTTGATCTATCATTTGAAGCCCTTGGATTAAGAACATGTTTTGACATCACTTTAAAAATAAACATGGAATTTGTCAAATTCGTTTATATTTACTTTTCCCATTGGCCACATTTCTCGTGTCTCTTTAATCCGGAATTTCCGCTTCATTATTTCTTTTCCTTTACTCAAATAGGAAATTCAGTCTACCCCAGTCACGGGAGTTTATAAAAAGCTAAGATTTTCTCAATTTACTTTGCGTGGAAATTGAAGCTTTGCATGCATGGATTGAGGGCGGAAGGAAGGAAAGGAAGGCACGGGATTTGTGGTTTAAGCTTCAAGTTCAGTTTAATTATTTTAGACCATGGCGTGTGTTAGCTATGTATTAAATAAAATCCCATGAAGATGAGTTTGAGAGGCGTGGAAGATGCATAGCATAACCCATAAACTTTTCAAACTTAATATAAAATGCATGAAACCCAAAATTACGATGGCGTCTCGGAAATCGTTTTAAATTGCCACGCCAGCTTTAACTTACTCGTACTCCCCGTTGTTGTTGAAGGCAAATCTACAACACATAATTTCATGGAAGGAGCAACGATGAAGTGGAGATAGTCATGGAAAACCATACATAACATACGGCAGCCAGTTTTATTATTCCCATTAATTGACTCTCGAGCGATGCGACATTGAGTCCCCAGTTCATAAATTATTTAAGACACAATTGCGCCAACAAGGTGTCGTCGTTCGTGAGTCAGGGCGGGAGTTGGCCCATTGGATGAACCCAAGCCAAAGACAAGAAAACCCCTCAGTCAGTCTTCCGGAAATGACACATTACTTTGGCAGTGACACAGTTTTCTTAGCTTCGCTCTCAAGAATCCCCTGCCCCAAGGAATCCAGGGTTGGATGGAGATGATCCAATGCTATTATATAAGACTGACTGATAACGGCTTCCGAAATAATGGATATGGTAATTACAAAATCTTCATCAAATCTTATATCTTATGTACAAGTGCAAGGACTTTCTTGGCTTGGCACGCGCACGAGGCAATGGCGGGGGACTTTGCAACTGTAGGAAGGAATTTTTGGCATTTCCTCTGTACTTGTACCTGTCAAAGATTTGAAATTAAACTTGGTTGTAATCAGCCTCACCGGGTCACTGGAATATTTTTTATTTTTAGAATAAGAATTCCAAATGGATTACACGCAAGTAAGTGTTTTGCAGGGGGCGTGAGGCGGAACATGGGAATTCTTAAATGACATTTCCTAAAGACATTTGCTATTAGCCTAGGCTCAGCTGAAGGTAAGAGTTCCTGCTGTGGCTCATAATAAATCCAAGTCCGAATTTCCACGTGGATGATTCCTGTGTTATTCCCGTCACGTACATGTAGTTTTTCCCACTACCTTACATGTACTACAAAGGTGTGAGACAGGCGTAGTAGTCGGCAGTATAATTTTCACTGCAAATTAAATTTTTCATTGAAGAGACAATAAAAGGTCGCATGCGTGCGTGTGTTTGGCGCGTAAAGTAAGGCTATTAAAAAATCTCATCAGGAGGACAATGGATCATTGGATTATTACGATGTTCTGTGTTCAGGACCCGAGTCCGCCTAATGAGAAAAGAACCCTCCGTTATTTGTCACCGCACCGGTTTGACTCCTATTTTCTCACCAGATATTTATAGACCTAGTTTGTCTTTGCAGAAATAATTTTATTACTCGTAGACAACATAAATCTGTCAAATGAATGGTTATTTGTGGGAAGGACCTTTTATTTAGTCAAATGCACAGGAATGCAGAGTTCACACGCCACGGAGCTGTAGCTGAGCTGGGATTCTGATTCCGTTTTTCTGTAACGCACGATTTCTCTCTGATTTTGAGAATTACTGAGGACCTGAGGACCCAGGACTTTTTGAGGCGTCTTTAGTTCATCGAGTTGGAGAATTTACCCGGAAAATACTTTCGAGTCCATGCGGAGGCGAATGAACAATGCCCACTTGTGTTTTGTTTTGTTTTATGTAGTAAATCCAAGGAAGTAGGGCGGTACGGTACTAAAATCAAATATGCAGAGTTGTACCCAGGTTTAAAATGTTTAAACGAATCCATGAGTCAGCCTGAAAACAAACTACATTTCGCATCAACCACAACATTGTTCAGCATTGTAGAATTAATCTTAATTTGACATTCTGTGAAGGAAATAGTTTTTAATAGGGGGTTTCAAGTGATTAAGATTATCCGTTTTTTTGTTTTTTTGATTATTGGATTAAATCAGTTTTACTTGAATGCACCGCTTAAATGCTAAACCGCTTTTCGCTTATTGGGAACGGAAAAACCGATTAAATCCAAATAATCGTCTCCAGAGACGATTAATGAATTATCGATTAAAATCAGTTTATTTGCATGTAAAGTGAAAAACGATTATAATCGTTAATCGAAAAAAGCGATTTAATCGGTTAGTCACTTTCACTTGAAACCCCCTAATATACAAAATTCTAACTCAAGTCTCCGGCGTAACTTTAAATATTTATAATTTAAGACCAAAGTGGTATGTGTGTGAAGGAAGCAAATGTTGACCGGAACTTAGTTTATTTGTTTGCTCACTCCGAGACCTCAGTTCTAGTTTAATAATTAATTTTTTAAATGCCGAGTGCCTTTTATGGTCAATTAGATCTAAAGAGCACCTGGTACTTTTACCTCCGCCTGAGAAATTAGCAAAGAGAAATGCAATGCAAATGAAATAAACTTCTGCCGCCGCTGAGTCCATTACTACAAGTTCATATATTTAGGCTAAAAGTAAAGTTTTTGTTGCCCAGGACATGAACTCAATTCGAAGCTATAAAAAAGTTTGAACCCGCAATTTTAGAAAGGGTTTTCCGGAATGTCATTTCAAATTTAATTGAAGTGCTAAAGGTAAAAATGTTTATTTTCTAAACAAAAGTGAAGAGATGTGGGGAGAGGTACTGAGATTGGGCCAAGAAATCCCATTTCATTCCGTGAGTGCTGGGCTAGGTTTTTACGACTGGACTGGATTGCAGATTGAGTATAGTTTTAGTGCGTGTTCTCAGTTAAGCATCTCATCTTAAGAGGAACTATGGAAGACGAAAGAATAAGACAGCAAGGTCGACTAAAGCCAAAGGAATTTTATAACTAAAATTGAACGGTGTACTTTATGTCGAGCTCAACAGACGCTTCCCCCAATTCCAACTCCTTTCCTCGCATTCGCATCCAACTAATGAAACTCATTCAGAACTGAATTCCTTTTAATAGAATAGCACCCCCTAAACCAATCTCTAAACTTATAAAAAGCCTCATCCTTAGCTTTTTAAGTTAGTCACAATTTTTATTCTTCTAGTGATCCGGACTCATTAGTAATCAGTCGGTAAATAGCTGCAAGATAGTAGTTTTCTTTATAACTAACCCAGCGGTTTTTTGCAAATTCTTGTTATTGTTTATCAAATCAACAGAGCTCACACTTAGAAATGGTACGGAGAATCGCTTTACTCTACTGATTGTATACAACGTACTTTTGTTATTTTAGTATTCTTTAATCTGGGTTATTATTTTGTTCTTGAACTAAAATAATATTGCTCAATAATATTTTTAATTCTTGCTTTCTCACAGGAGGACAAAGTAAAACGTGAATGCAAGACCTGTAAGCCTTAAACACTGCACTACAAATCTTTAATTTTAATAAACCTAATACTAAATAAAACAATTAGATATTGAGAAACAATTTAAAAAGTACGACACCATTGGAGCTGCGGCCATTGTTAGAGATGATATGCGGAAGCTGATGGAGAATTTGATAACTGGATTCAATCAGCATTTGGAACTGGACGATAAAATGGACGCCCATGCCAAAAGTAATAATAAAATAATTCTGGTGGACTCTTAATAAATAGTGCAGTTAAATCATAAATCCACTTGATTTTTACAGATCAGAAATACACTTCTTACAATTCAAAAACAAAAACTTTGGACGTTCAATATTGTAAGTGCCAAGCGCCCATTTCATTCAAATTTGTATATTTTAATTTGATTTGAAATTGTACAGTACAAGATTCTTTGGATTTCCCTTCAACAATGGCTATTGCCGTATCATTCTTGAATAAAATGGAAAGAAGAAACACCGATGCATTTTCTGGAAAAGGACTCATCACGTTTGCCGATATGCCACACATTACAGCAAGTGATTTGAGTAAACGAGAAGCTGATGGGAAGCGGCGATTGTTCTAAAAATATCAAATAACCAAAATGATTGGGATTTGAGACAAAACCCAATTAGTTCTGTTCTACATGTATTATTCTGAGCAAATCCTTGCTAATTTCATAACATTTCTAAGCTAGCCTATTCAAACTAGTCTAACGCTTTACTGTAACCTATAACGCCAGTCAGGATATAACAAAATAACTCGCCAGACTCTTTTACTTAACATAATACTACATGTTTTTAAGTCAATGTCAGTTGCCACCACCAACTATTGACTATTCTAAGTGTATAAAGCTTCCAAGAATGTACACAACTGAATTGTTCAAGCCTTTGGCTGATGAAACCAATCAGCTCTGTCCACTCCTAGATTGCACATATTATTTTGTAATTTAATTTAATTATTTCGTATGTAAATCCGTGTCGCAATCCTTCAATAAATGTGAATGTGTTGGACTTATTTTCAAAATCATTTGCTATGTTTTAAAAATTACTTTCCGTTCTTACAATTAAGGCTCGCATTCCATAACAATTGCAAGAATTGCATTGGGTTTTTCAAATTGGGATTATTTCTATGATTCCATGCACGGAGAGGCACATCTGGATGAAACGCTGGCCTTATGGAATAGACGGTTTGGCTGGGTCGCTAAGACACAATCCCGTGTAGGTGGTGGGATAGAAAGAGAAAGCTGGAGAAAGATTTCCTTTCCCATTAGCATGAAGACAGGTGGATCCCGTTAGTTGCCTTGTTGGCTACGGGCTTAGAAAGTTGGTCCAACCAGCAGACTCCGTTCCGATCGATACTCCTTTCACCCAGATTCATCCTGGGAAAGGAATCGCGGGAGAAAGGAGATCTCAGTCCGCGGAAACTGCTTCCAATCCAAACAATTACAGTTTGCTGGTCCCCCTCCGAATAATGAAGTTCCAGGATTTCTACCTCCTGCACTTTATTCTGTGCCCAGTATAAATAATTATTATTTTATTGGGAGAAACCTTCCTCTCAGTTTGTAATTTAGCTAGTTTCCTTTGTGTAGACAAAGAGAAATGATTTTTCGTGGAGGACGCGGGTTTATGACAGGTTGGGTTGGCGTGATTATGATTTGCTTCGCGCTGTCTGGGATAATGGTAACAAAATATTCAGTGTTTTTTAAATACAATTTATGTGAATTTATTATATATATTTTTTTTCATCAGAATATAAATGAGGTTTAATTTGACCAGTAGTGCTGTTCTCATTCTCCTAATTAATTGTATACTTCTAATGGAGTGGGAATGATTAGTATAGTTTAATTTAATCAAAATATTTATATTTCTTTGTTTTATTCCAGATATGTTGCTGCTGTTGGTGTGCTAATATCTGGTCTAAACGAAGACGGGATTATCCAGACAGCTTAGACTCTGAAACGGGACCTGCACCAAGTAGTCCACAGATGCTTAAGATTTTATCACAACCTGAAGTTATCGAAGCACGACGACAATCGAATTACAATCCTGCTCTTTCAAATGAAATCGGTTTGTAAAATTGTTAAGGAAAAACATATTCTATATGAGACTTTTGAAGCTAATGATTTGCATTGGGCCTGTAGAAAATTCTATGCCAATAAAACCATTGCCAAAACAAGATGAGAGTTCGTTTAATTTTCCAAGCGATCGAGTTTGCCCATATCCACCGGCAGCTGGTAAAGTTTGTATTGTTGCTTAAAATATTGCAAATATTAATAGTTTCAATTTATCTATCCCATTTCAGGTTCAGCCGAATCCGCGGCAACAAATTTCGTCCCAATGCCAATGCCCTACGACGGTTTGTCAGTTGCCATCGCTAATTAAAATATATTGAACCAAAGAAGGCTAATAATATTTACATATTCAATTCAATGATTGAGTTTGATTGATGAGACTATATATACAATGATAAAATGTTGTGAACTTTAAGGAATTTGATTATGCCAGTTCCCAGAGACATATCTTACGTCCTCAAAATTTCTTAAAATATATCAGGAGCTTAGAAGACATTTGAAACGAAGATTGATCAAGAGCAGATGAAACAAAAGACAACCGAAATTACTCATTTCGTATTCATATTTACCAGCTATAATATATGTAATGTGCTTAGATTGTATTTATTAGTAAACAGAATTATAACTTATAATGCAGCAGTTCAAATCCAAAAAGTAGATTATAAATGGAGTGAAGATTTCCGCGTTTTTCTCTTCCTGTGCAACAGCTTGTTGTTTTAATTTGAAAATGAACAATTCAACCCAGGGGTTGGTTTATGGTTTGATTCGACATGCTAAAATTTGATTTCAAATATCACAATATATTAATGACATGCAGAACAATATTTGAAACAATTAATTTTAATATCATGAGATCACCACTTGCACAATTATGCTCAATGAGTAATGGGCTGACTTGTACGAGTATTCTATATACCTGACAGAAAAAAACTAAACTAATAAAGTGTAATGTTTATTTCAACCCTAATCATCCGATTCTAATTCATTTATCCAATTCATAATTAATTCACTATTTAGATAATTAATTTATAAACAAGACAAGGTGGAGTTGCTCTTCTTTAAAATTCAATTCAGGTGTAGAAAAGCAGATTGAAATTAAAAAAAACCTATTAATAAACTATTATTGGAGTTGTTAGAAGTTGGTTTTTACTGTGTAATAAATGAAGCCTTGTGCGGTAAAGGGGCCCATAATTTTTACCTGAAAATGGGCTTTGTTGCTCTTAGTAACCAATTTAAATTCAAGCCAAAATTCAATACAAAATTGTTTGCGTAATGTAAACCGCCATAAGCAGACTTGAAATTCTCCGTAGCTACTCAAATGATAATTTATTGACGATTCTAATGGTGGTCGCCATAAGACATTTGGGATTTTCTAATTTTGGGCAGAATTTACATTTTTTTTCGAAAAGTTTGCTGACAAAAAAATGTAATCAAAGAATACAAAAATTATGGGCCCTCTTTTCCGCGCAACACTTCAAATGTCACCACTTGACCGAGTCGACATCATCACTACATTTAGTAAGTATTTAGTGTCACACTGAGGTTCGCCAGAACTTGGTATAGGTCTTGCCAGCCGTTCTCAAAAGGAAGATGCCCACTGAAAAATTGCAGACAAATAACATTTTTTTAAAAAAAACTGTCGTGATTTGTCAGTTTGTCCACAAATTATGCTTATAAAATTCATGCCTAAGTTTTGTTTGGGAGGGGGGGGGATTGTGCTCGACGGATTCAGTCATTTTCTGAATATTAGCATTTTTGCAAAAACAAGACTTCCCCAGGCGCCCATTCAGGGCACTCACCCTTCACATAAAAACGTGTCCACTTAGAACGGAGACTTTTTTGCAGCACTTGTACTCTGAAAGTGCGGATCCAGTCCAGCGCCTGCAGTCTGCAAACTTTCAGTCCATGTTTTTGCAAAGAGAGCTTCCTACACGACGCGACGGTGTCAATTCTACTTTGCCTCACAGGCCTCATTTTAATTGCTTCCTTTTAACACTTCACAGGAATTTTCTGCATTTCCTTGCTCAATAATGAGACATGCTTAACAAGGAAATCGATTTTGAGCTGTACAAAATTACACACTATACCATCTCTGCTTTATCAGAAGTGTTCACGTTTTGCTCTGCTTTATTGCATTGGACCAACACATTTGGTTTGTACGCTTATGTTATTTTTGTATTTTATGTGCAAATCATACCATTATAATTCTCAAGTATATTTTAAGTCTCATACAATAAATCACACTCACTCGCGCTCGGCGCTTACGCGGGACTGTAGAATTACGGACTGTGCTATTTACATATGTATATGCTTGTACTTAGCCTGTATTGTATATAATATATTTATATTATAATATATTATACTATACATGTGTGTTATGCTTTAATTGCCCCTTGCGTTTGTAATTCGTTAATCTAATCTAATTAAAATATCCCCGCAAAGGTAAATGTAATCCGTAAAATTCGTAGCCAGAGTAAAATGGTGGCTGGACTTCGGGTTACGCAGTGATCCATTGCCCTAGGGGTGTTACACACAGACTACTGGGATTACATGTTAACTCAAGCCATGAATTTGCCGATATGTAATGCGTAATCCAAATAACTTGTAATCCTGTAGCTACACAACCGAGGTATTGCAAGCGATTTTCGTTTTGAAAACAGTTCCAAATTACCCGTCGTTGGGTGGAAATGGTCGCTTTAACCCAAATTACTATATGATATTTGGAATCACAATTTTAAAAGCTTTACCAAGTAAACAACGACCTAATATCTAATATATATTCAGAGATGAGGAAAATGTTAGGCTTCCTTTCCACAATTCGAAAACGCATACGTAGTTAAGTGGTCTCAAAATCCTACGGCTACCCGAACTGGATTGCAAAGTTGTTCGAAATCTCTTCCCTAGATTCCCTACGCATTTGTTGGAAAAAATGTGGTCTGCTCACTTACGACTACGACCGCAGAGCCACAAACAAGCAAATTTAGCAAATATGCACAAGTGCTTTCTCCACGGCGCGCGGTCAGAGAGACCGACGCGACGCGAAGCAGCTCGCCTTATCTCATCAGATAACCAAAATAATTTCAAAACTAAAAGTTCAATAATCTATCAGAATCGTAGAATAAACTGTCATCAGCGCTTAATAAACTGCGGCCTATCATGCGGTTGAATCAAACGTGTTTAACATCGCTCAAATGGAAAAACGTTGTACAATGGTATTATCGCACCAGCTGATCCCCCAGCAATGAATCTAAATGACAAAAGCATATGCAACAGGCAACCACAACCAAGCCACGTTTCCTTATTCATTCGAAGCTCTCAAAAATGTTGAACAAAATAGAAAAATAAAACAATAGGATTGATTGATTGAACCCGGGAGGGTGTAAATAATATATATTTGCAGGTGGTTGCGAGCACACTTTATGTGTTGAATCGTCGCATTCCGTTCGTAGCCGTCGTGCCGTGGCGAGTCGTGTGGATGGATGGGGAATTGGGAGGACGACGCACGCAGCGCAGGCAGGAAAGTAGTCCACCCAACTCCACAGGATGAAGGGGAATTCAAAAGCCTATCTTCTCCCTTTATCCTCTCCAAGAACCATTTTTTAATCAACACACATATCCACGGGTAATTGGGAATCTGCAATTAGCAACTAACATCCATCAATTCAAGGTGAGAGTCATATTCCTTCCGTCGGATCCAGTCCCATTTGGACTTTCCACCTGAGGAGAATCCAATTGATACTGATTCCAGCCAGAAATAATTTTGATTTTCATTGTGTGTCGTTGGTCGTGGAAAATAGGATATTAGAAGGATTTCCGATTCTAGTTGGCTAGTTAGTGTAACGGTAGGTTAACTGGGATGCAAGACAAAGCGTTCGTCGGCAAAGATTAAGGGGTTGTATGTAATAGAATTGGAATGAACCTAGTAGCAGTGGTCAGGTAATATTTAAGGGCTGCGACTGTGATTCATCGGAAAGAACAATGGAACAAAGAAAGTAATGAATTGACTGGAATAAATTTGTAATGAAGCTCAGCGATCATCTTAAATGTGTTTAGTCATTCGTTAATGAAGGGATTTGGCTTAAGGTTAACTCATTGAGTACTCGTTGTATGACTAGACCCCAGTTTTTAAGCGCAAGTGGAGAATCAGTAACTATTTGCTTTTTTTTATTAATGAATACAGATGGTGACAAGACATGGGAATCTTTGAAGTGGGTGAAGTTTACTCTGGTTGGTCCTTCCATTATTCCAAGTGAAAATTGCTTTCGGGAGTATGGGCACAACCGAGCATAATCCAGATGAAGTGCATTGGTGTGGGAGAAATTAAGAGGGTTATTTGACCTACTCGTCGCAAGAAGGAGGTAGGATGTAAGTAATTAGCGCGTTATGTGGAAATTATAAAAGTTATACTTGGATTGGAACGCAACTAAGCGAAAAACAAGTCAACTTGGTTGCATACTGTCAGCCTCTATGATTTACGTGTTCGGCTTCTTTGATGCCTATTACCAAAGTTGATGAGCGCCAAAACAATTAACCGAAAGCAGTGTACAACGCAATTAACATTTGCTATCTCTTGCAGATCAAGAGAATTGCTGCACAAGTCTCAAGACGTATAGTCGGTTTGGAGTAAGAAATTTCACAACATCGCAAGTTAAGTTGGCCAATCAAACTGGACGAAGCGAGCTGTGATTTTGGGCAATGGGAAATTGTATATCTTGTAGAGAAGTGTCAAATGAGCAAGCCGAACTTCGTGTTGTGGACGGAAATCGAAAAATTAGTGGTAAGTAAGTTGTTGGATATAGAAGACTTATCAAAACGGAATCAGAATCACTTTTAGATAAATATCTCTTCGTGCTGAATAAAGCTCATTGCCATCAAGTGTGATCCACACCGACATGTCAAAACAATATGGCAATATGTGTGAAGCTCACTATCTCGTTAATTGGTGCATTAATTTGAAATTTAAGAATTCGCTGAATGTGATAAAGATGTAACACAAATAGCATTAAATAGCAAGATGTTGAGTACCCAGATGGCTTATTATTTTCAGATATTCAGTCCACAAGTTCCACTGCCATGATTCACTCCGATGGCTTCGGTGGAGCTGGACAAGACAATTCAATCTCACCTATTACAACGAATAATGGTAGTAAAGCAACTATAGGACACTCCGCAGGACTGAATGCCGAGCCATCAGTTTTATCGTCACAAAAAGTTGAAAAGAAGATATTTTACTCTAGAATTCCGCCGTTGGGGCGTAGCGGAAGCACTTCAGATAGGAAATCCAGCATTCCGACGGCATCCATAAGGTGAGTCGATAAATCATTTTTGTTTGCATTCTTCAACTCATCCACTCCAACCTGTAATTATAATCTGCAGAGACAACAACAACCAATATTCCGAAGCAAAAATATCGTCCCTGTTTGCCAACTACAAAGATCAAACTGAAGATTCTGTTTTGGCAGAAGGAATCGAACGTCTTTGCAAGGATTTAGAATTGAAACCTGATGACTACAAAGTACTTATTCTTGCCTGGAAGTTTGATGCTAAACAAATGTGCCGATTCACCAGAAGCGAGTTCACCAATGGTTAGTGCTGTTCAAAACTGGTGTGTGATTTTAAAGTAGTCTTAACTAAGGTACACCTACAGCTACTGCAGTAGTAGCAGTAGCTTGGTTTTTACCCACCTAGGCACCAGAATCCAGACCATGAAAATAATTCTTCGTAATTCTTTCCCTTGTGTTACTAAATCGTTGTATAATGTTTCAGGAATGAAGGAACTCAAGACGGACACTATAAGGGGAATTCAAGCTCGCCTTCATGACCTTGTTACGGAGCTACTCAATGACCCAGTCAAGTTTAAAGAGTTGTATCGTTTCACATTCAAATTCGGTCTTGATTACGAAGTAGGTCAGCGGATTTTACCCGTCGATATGGCGATTAGTCTTTGGTAAGTCCATTTACGGAAATAGTGTATAGATAGACTTAATTTTTGGTTTGGCACGTTTCAAATTCACAATGCATTTATGATTTATGTGCGTAAAGATGGTAGGCGGCAAGAGATGTGCTTAACTACAGCTTTATAAAATCAAATCAAAATTAAGTCAGTAGTAAGTAGTAAGTAGTAATTTAAGTGAACCCCGCCTTTTTGTGTGACCCCAAATATTCTGCATTCTCGCCCTCTCATCTTGCATGGGCTTTAGTTTGCTAGAAAAATGTAGCACGGGTGTTCTTGCATTCTTGAAATTGCCACACTTCGAATAGTATTAACTGTAGAGTTTTGCGGCAGTTATTTACAACCAATGACTAATACTAATTTATTTTTTACAGGCGTGTTGTGTTTTCCCAAAACGAGCCTCTTATTCTTCAGAGATGGATAAGTTTTCTTGAAAAGCATCCAAATCTTATTCGTGGCATTCAGCGTGATACATGGAATATGTTCCTAAATTTTAGTGAAACAGCTGGAAATGATCTTAGCTCTTACGACGAGGCCGAGGCTTGGCCAAGTTTGTTTGACGATTTTGTTGAATTCGAAAATGACTCATTAAATCAAAATATTAGCAGTGAATTGAAATTTCCCGGAGGTGATAATAGAGGAGAACACGAGTCCGGAATGAAAACTGATCAAAATGACAATTCTTCAAAAGATAGTAAAGAACGAATTGGTAAAACCTCATCAGACGAAAATGAGCAAGGTTACCATTGATATAAGAAGTTCTCGGAGTGAAAACTACCGTAGACTTATTTTACAAATATGAATCATTCGCCATAGCTCCCATAGCTATTCTTGCAAATATATAAAAGAAACTATTAGTTAATACTTGCAACGTTGCAACCATAATGTAAAGAATTAAGCTCGCGGTCTTTCGCACGCGTAATTGAGAGGTTCTTTGTACCAAGTCATTATTAGCTCGTCTTTGTAAAAGCTGATTCGCTTTCGCATACCACTAGGTAACTAGTTACACTTTGTTTTTATTTTATATTGTTACAAACGACCAAATTCTCCGGGATATTATAATTATAATCGTATTAAGTATATTGATCTAAGTTGAAGCCGCGAATTAGCCTTCAGCCTTGGCTCTGGCACTATGGTTCAACTCACTCGGAGTAATTGTAAATCTAGTTAAGTTAACGGTTCTTAATTTAAATCGTCTTGTTTTGAAAATCTACTTGTTTCTCTAATCATATAAGACTGACTATTTAGTTTAATTTATTTTCAAGGCTGGTCTTCGGGTACTTCGCAATTCGCATTATACTTGTTAAATCTCGTCAATGTCGCAATGCACAAAATGTGTGTTAAACATTGCTGCACTGCAGACACATTAATTACGAATACCGAAACTGCTCCTTCTGTAACGTTAAAATCAAATTCTATTAAACTTCTTTCTGCTTGGTCGCAGAAAAAGAGTGGGCGTTCCGGACTTAACAGAAGGTATACAAGCTAAGCCACAATAGAAATTAAAAATCAACCAGAAAAAAGTATTTTAAATTTAATAGGAATTGGAATTTGTTTTATAAATCTGAATCATGTCTAAGGAATTGTTGTCTCTTCTGAATTTATGATAAGCTAACTTAAAACTTTGTGATAATTGCTTATTATATAACTGAAACTGATGGCGTTATAGAATGTTTCCTTTCGCTATTTCGCAATTTTTTGTACTGTTGTGTTAGTCAAATGAATAATTATTTACCAATTATTCAAAACTCAAATTTTAAATACGAAACTTACTTGTGTGTCCAACTTTGGAGTAGATTATAACTTGTCATCACAATTAAGGCGTCTCAAGTTAGCATCCAACTATTAAAGTTTTTGTGAGTTGACCATCTTTAGAACCCGGATTGTTATTTCTCATGTTTGCTTGGGTTTCCGCTCCGTTTGTGCGTGGTTTATGCCGAATGTGAATGGCCTTACTATAGATTGTTCAATATTCAAATTTGAAATAAAATATTAATGGCTCTAAATAAAATAAATACAAATTGGTAGAATTTATTTTAGTAGAATTTCAGCTCTCATACAGTAATGCAATGCGCTGAATTTATTTTGTTTACATTACAAATGCCGAAGTCAACCTTAAAACTCATAATTGTAAGGAAGTATTAATTAATTCCGTGGCTCGAATTTGAAAATTCAAATTGTTGGAATAAGAAAATTAAAATTATCACGGTCTATCATCAAGATGTTACGAAAACTGATCTGTGCGCGCTACATGTCAAGTAAAACTTTTGGTAGTTGTCCTGCTTTTTTTGTGGTGTGTTGTGTGATCCTAGAAAATTCGCGCGAAGTCTCGTATTATTGAATGTGCTCGAATTTATTTGTGCAGCACAAGATCGGGTTTTGCGTTTGGTGGGTTGGTGCATCGTTAATCCTTATCGTTATTAAGTGTACAAGTCAATTTGACACATACTAGTGGATACATTTAACTGACAATAACCGTGTTGTTAGTAAAAAGTGAATCTAATTTCTTACAATATTGCAAAGCTAGACTGAGATCTTACGCGTAATGCGAAAATATGTTCTTGCAATCCTCTCCAGAAAATTGTTTGGAGTGCGGCAAGGGCAGCAGGAGCGCTAACAAGTAATTTTCCATAGCCATTATTTATAAGCTGGCCTTACTTAGGCCAATTATAATTTAATCACCAAAGCGCAAATAAGTGGATTTCTGTAGCTGGGATTGTTTCCAGAGTCGATAACGATCGATGGTGGTTTCTTAACTCGATTTTGAGAGGACAGTGGAGAACAAACCCATTTGGCAGGGAAGTGGTGCCAGTTAGCAGGTAT
>JAAXYW010001281.1:0-23177 GCA_036851895.1 Orthonychiurus folsomi
GAGGTTACAACCTGGGTACATCCCTCGTAAGTTGACAGCAAAATTGTTTATATACTTACGTTAGTAGTTTAGGGTTAGCTAGAAAAACTAGTTCAATATGTGTATGTTTGTATATGCCTGTTTCAATGTAGTATTAGAACCATATAGTCTAATGAAAATAAATATACGACGTAGAATGGCGGAAGGTAGAGTCCTAGCATTGCGTCGTTGAGGAAAGTTTGGAATGCGTTGTTGGAGCGTTCACGGTAAACAGGGACGGAAGTTCCCAGGGTCGCTGGGCAGGTGTGCGGACCACAAGACTTTCCTTTGAATTGATAAAAATCCATGTGCTGGATGGTCCAACAAAAGCATCCAAGCCAAAGATAATAAAGGATGAAGTACACTAACTTAATTAAGATTACCTCCATGTCCACATTTTGTCTAAAACTTATCCCATTATGCACAGTGGAATGGTTGGTTCATATTTCTGACTAGTAGAGACACTAAATGTTGGTTGGCAGTTGGTTCATATTTCTGACTGATAAAGACACTAAATGTTGGTTGGCAGTATTCAATAATTATTATAATCATTTTGTAGAGGACGAGACGGACGAATTGAATTTGCACGTTGCTCGCTATAGACCCGAAGAGCTGGATAAATTAGCCAAAACCACCAAATTCACGAAGAAGGAGATCCAACTCATCTACAGGGGATTCAAACAGGTTGATCTTTTATTTGATTATTACTTTCATTCCTCAGTCATTACTAATACTACAATTCAATACTAGAGTTTGGAATTTTATTGTAAACATGAAAGAAATGTTGAGAGAAATCCACCTTAAATTAGTCATTGCTTAAATAATCATCATTGGTCAATATATAACTCAAAGAGTTTTCGACTTATAACCAGAGTTGGTACTGGTACTGTGAGGTACAAGCATTTAAACCATCCTAAGGAGGAATTTTTTGGTTCTCTTTTCAGGAATGCCCGACGGGGCTTGTAGATGAGGATGCCTTCAAGGATATATTTGCCCAGTTCTTTCCACAAGGAGGTAACCATTTTATGATACGGAAGCTATCAATCCATCTTGCACTGAACATTAATAATTATAATTATGTATATAATTTCCAAAGATGCTTCCCAATACGCTCATTACGTATTCAATACAATAAAGCAGAATGCGTCGGGTCAAATAAGCTTTGAGGTAATCAATGGGCCTTCACATGATTTTACCGTGTTGAAAATCGATTTACAAAATCTTCACCTCCTCTTGTGCACCTAGGAGTTTCTCGGAATTCTGTCAAAAGTCTCACGTGGAAGCATTCAGGAGAAGTTGCAATGGGTATTTGGACTCTACGATCTGAATAGGGATGGGCTCATTACAAAGAACGAGATGCTGGATGTTGTAACATCCATATATGAAATGCTGGGGCGGAACACAGAGCCTCAAGTTGAAGAAAACTCTGCCAAGGAACACGTTGAACGGATATTTCATGTAAGTCATTAGTTCGATTCCATCCACCTTCCGTGTTTCCGCTCTTTTCTCCCCGGGTCTCAAAGTCGGAGAAACCCCTGGGATTCGGATCCAATGATTCCCAGCTCAGCCAAAACGAGAAAAAACCTCCTCCGCCATGAAATAACCTGTACTTCAAAATAAGCCGAACTTATTCTCAATTGAATGACGGCGATCTTTCTACTTCCGACCGATGCTTTCACTCAATTTGTTGTCGGGCAAGTCTTAGACGCAGGAGCGGTGCATGTGCATCCGTTCCTTAATGAGGAAATATCGGAAAGCTTGGTTGAAAATGAAAGATGACCTGACAGGAAGAAGTCATCCAGTAAATCTATTTCCATCCCAGAAATTCCTAGATCTCCATTGTTTGGAAGGTTGTACGAATTAATCGTCCCGAGCATGACTGATTTATTTGAGTGTGAGATCTGAGAGGACGAAAAGGGAAAGTGATTCCAAAAGGGAAAGCAGAAATGTGTGAACGTAGAGCATGGCATGCGGGCTAACATTGCGTGCAGGAACTGGGATTGGTGTGAATTTGAAGGACAGTTTAATAGGAATATCCAATCCAAACTAGACTTAGATTTCTCCACCCAAGGGAATCTGTTTGAAGCCTGAGGTCATTGGAGATGGGATAAAATACGGATTTAACATCATAGTTTAGAAAAGTGCTGGGAAATGGGCTGTCAACTCAAACTGACATGACTTATGCCTCCATCATATGAATATTCCAGATTCCTCCGTCTTTCAGATTTTTCCAGTGTGGTTCTCAAGTTTTTCTTTCATTCTTTCTTTTGGTTCTTTAGGGCTCTTCGCTGAATTTCTTTGCAAGTCGATGATTCAGTATGCTTCTCTCATTAAAACCTTTGAGAAAGAGAAAAGGTGTCGCCTTCTTTTGCGTGCATCATTGAAGTGTGGTTAAGTTGTGCTTAGTGAGACTCTGGAATCTTCAAATTACCAAAGATAGCATGCTCGTTTAGTGCATTTATTCAGCCCGAGAAAGTTATTAATCCTAGTGTCATTGAAGTAAGTGGGCTACATAAAATGCCAATGAGTGCAAAAATCACAAATGCAAGAAGTAAACTCTGTTCAGCTTGGCTTCCGAATGTGGAAATGATTGGTTTAGAAAGTATTGCTAATATAAGTGATATGATATTGAATGATATGAGTAAATGCGAAGAACCGCAGAAGTTCTAAGGCCGTGTGACGCCATCCTTAAGTGCAAACCCGCACCACTTGTTAAACCTTCACACCAGGCGCCAGAAAAGTTTCACTTTTTCCAATATTATATTCCCTGCTTCGAGGATTAATCGGTTCTCGAAGGTTTCGAAATGGTTAATCATTTTGAGCAAGAGCACATTATCCATGTTTGTTTAGTCTTATTTTCAATTCACTCGCATTCAACTTTACAGCGCTTGAAAGGCCGAAAGTGGGTGCCTGTTTATTGCTAATATAAGTATGAAGTCACTGCTCTGGTTTATACCTCATAAAGATAGTTATTATATCATATACATATAATTTTACTAGTAAATAATATTTGTTAATATGGTTTCAGAAAATCGACTTAAATCAAGACGGCGTGGTGACAATAGATGAGCTGGTGGAATGGTGTTCCCGGGATGACCGTATCCTTCAATCTCTAGAAATGCTTGACACCGTCTTGTGATTTGTTAATTACTTGCGATCTGTCTCAGACAGTAACTGAGCCAAACAAATATCGTCTTGCTTTTGCTACAAATTACTTGGAGATTAGAAGAGCACTCCAGACGAGAACAACTTCTTTCCGGATGCATTCAAACTCAAATTCAAGACATGCATGTTAATCAAAGGTTTCTGGTAGTAATGGGATATTTTTGTGAATCTATCGCACAGAGTTTCCCAAAAAATCCCTCTTATTATGGATCTAATGGCGTTACTATATAAGATATGATGATATTGTTAAACTTATTATCTGCATTCATTCTATTCATAAATAGTCAGTTTTAAAACTGCTCACTGACGTTAAAATTCAAGTCTACCCCCTTATTAAACTTTCCTTCATTTTATTTAAAAGTGTATATTTTGTAACAGTTTCAATAATAGTTGATGAGATTGTGTGGCTAAGGTTTATTATATCTTTCTTATTCTTTGTTAAATAATAATGGGGTCTTTGCGTAACGGACCCTAAATATGTTGTTAGGCTTATTATTAGATTGTAGAACTAAATTAATTGTGTGCAATTTTCAATGGATGAAAAAAAATTTGCTGTTTTTAAAAGAAAATGGTACATAACCACTTTAAAATGTCATTTATTAAAATGTCATAATTAGGTCTTTCTTGGAGTACTAAAAATGCTCCACTCTTTGAAACTAATAAAAGCAAGCTACGACGAATGTATTAAACTTATTAAATTAAATTCTGAGATTTGAAGTTTTTTTACTTCTTGTTGCGGTTGCGGCGATAAATTTGGAGCACAAAAAAAGTTAAGTAAACTGATATAGAACGTGTGGGATCTCACTTGTACTAAACTAATTAGACATCATTCAATTTTCTTGGAGGAAATCACAATTTCTCGTGTAAGTTGTAATTGTAATGAGTGCTGTAAGCACTGTTATATATATATATGTTCTATGCATATATGCAGTATTACACTGTTATATTTCGATTAAAAAACGAGTCTAGGATTTTTTTTCCTGATTTGGGTATACACGGCCATTATTATCACGTAATTTTGTCAGGCTTCACAATTTTGTAATATTATGCCGAATGCGCAAGGCAACCATGGGCACAAAACAAAAAATAAACTGCACGCTTTGCAGCGTGGCGCGGGTCGGATGGCATGAGACCCGAGTCACAGCGCGAATCCAGACTAAAAAATTTGTGTGCCATTGAAATTATCATTGTTCGTAAAACTTCGAAAACGCCAGTGAATCGTGCAAATTAATTTTGGCGCTGACAGTTAAACCCCAAGACTGACGCTGCGCCGAGCGGTACGTGTCACGTGTGTTTAGGACTAGCTGCACTACTAGTGTAATTTACATTTCGGACTTGTTACCACTCTTTGATTTATAACAAAATAATATTGATCGCATTATCACTAAACTCAGGTGGACGAGAAGCAGTTGTGAAACAAAGTGAAAGAACTCCAAGGACCATGGAGGGAGAACTGCAGCTTACACAAAATGCCTTGGAAGAAAAGAAAATTTCACACGGGCTTCTAATTGATGGTGTCGTTTCCGGGAGTGAGAAAGCCATTGTCGTTGGTGATTCTGCACGTGAAGCTAGTAGTGGTAAGTTGTACATACTTTCACATAGAAATAATTGCCACATTAATGTGTAACTTAATCCAGGTGAAGTGGAGGAGCCTGTGACCGTGATTCTACACAAACGTAACACCAAACAAGGCCCGGTCGGGATTTCAACAAACGATATCTTGGAAAATCCCGAAATAAAGGAAGCAATACGCCAAGAAATTGAAGAAATTTGGGCGACGGCTTTGCAGAAATGTGGAATGGGTAAGTATTTGAGTGCATATTTTTTTCTCACTTTAGTTTGTCTCAGTTTTTCAGGTTTTATCTTATGTTGAGTAATACTTATTAATTTATCTTACAATAGATGAAAAGGAACCCTCTAAAATATCACACATGACCGCCGCAGCTAATGGTAAGCCTCCTGTGGTGCATTTATGAAGATATATTAATAATGTGTTCTGTGTTGTATTTAGGCGAAGAATCAAGACAGAACCAAGTTGCAAGAAAAGTAGACACGCTAGTGTTCAGTGGAAGTGAATTCTTGGATAAGCCTTGCCCTCAGTTCCGTCCGGTATAAGCTTAAAATTGCAGTGAATTTCCTGTTTTACTTTTGAAATATAATATGAACAAAAACTATTTTAGGCAAACCAGAATTACGACGACAAGGAAATCTCGGTGCGGGCAAGTGGATTGACCAATTTGAAGGCTAAACCTACCAATTTTGGAATCGGTCTAGATGTTCTGAAATTGATGGAAGCAGTTGAAGAGTGTACTCAAACACTAAGTGGGAATGAGTGTCTTGCAGAGGCTCCATCGTGCTTTTCGTTTGATATAGAACCGGATGTCATTCTAGAGGGAGAAATTCTTGAAATGTCTCCTGACGATTTTTGTCTCACGACAAGAACGATTCCAATTGAAGATGAATATGAATGCTCTGAGGTGGAGCTGTGTGATCTCATTGGGGAAGGTGATATTATGGAAATTGCGGATCCACAGGAAAACTATACATCTTCACTGCTGACAAAAATGTCCGACACTAGCTTCTACAACTCATTCGAGTCCTATGCAAATGATTTAATGGCCTCTAACCAAGATGTGTTACCAGATAATGATTCAGGTTGGATTGGAAATTACCAACATTCGAAAAGCGCGGACTCCATTGACTACGAAGTCGATATTAATGCACTGGAAGAGAGTCACCCATTCGAGAAAGGGGACATGTGCGTCATGGACAACAGTGATTTTTACGAGTATTCCGAGCTCCGGAGGAGTTTTAGTGAGGAGGATGGCAACACAAATGCCAATGACGGAAATGAAACCGAATCGGACGTACCGGCAGCAAACCATCAGTGTGAAGTTAAGAATTCTTCTGCTGAAGTGGGCATTGAAGCATTGGAAGCGAGTTACGCTTCACATGATTCTGCATTGAACAGCGTATACAATGATACATGTGAAGCTAAGGAAAAGGAGGGATGTAATTGCTCTTGCTGCAACATTCAATAATTACAAGGAAGTGGAATGGCATGAAACAAAAACATACGACATCAATCCCATATTTAAGTTGCTGCGCTGATACGACACATTTGCCACACTAGCCAAAGTGCTTTATAAACAACGAAATAAAATCATAATTGAGCCACAAAACTGAATTTCTGCTTATTCAATTTTAGGAAATGCGGCGAATCTAATTTTCAACCATCTGCACTTTGTGTATTTTGTGATTGGGTACTTATTAATAATTGTCTGCATTAACAGCATTTACTCGCACAAGGTTTCTCACATTTAAAATGTAGTGGCAAATGAAGTTTAGTAAAACTTTTACGGTTGGTCAGTATTGCAAGGATGAGGCCCGAAATTTAGTATCTTTTATAAGTCCAGTTAGAAGCTATTTCTCTAGTCATCAATTGATCCGATAATTCCGAAGTTCCGTTTTGCTTTAACCGCGTATTATGCCTTATGCACTGGTGGCACCTAAGTATAACTTTGAGGGAACCACAATAAAAACCATACTAGCAAAAGAAATTTTTGGGTTTTAAAAAAAGTGTACCAAGAGCCACTTAAATTTATTTAGAAATAGTAAATTGAGATATGAAATACAACATAAATTGTTAATAATTAAGGCGAGTATTTCACTTCACTTAAGACCAGTTAGTCCTACGTTTTGTGAGGATCATAATGGTGGCTTGATTTATGAAGTAGATATCCCGACTAATTATGCCGTTTATGTTAGAACTAGCAGGCCTCGCATTAGCAACATTTACGAAAGCACTTGCAAAAAATCTAGTAAAAGTTAAACCAAAATATTTTAAAATTATATATATCATTAAAACAATCAATTAATAACTTAACTAGCCCAACTTTTAATTGAAATCCATTATAATTCCTTGTGAATTTAACAGGGTGGAAAAAGGAAATGATTTGGACAGACAACCGCAGAGAAGAAAGTATTGAAGAGAGGCGAATCTTGTACGTGTTCATGCAATTGGAAGGCTGAGCAAATACTTGTCATCAGTCACCGACCGGATGGTTGTAATTTGTAATAATGTAAAATTGACCCAGGAAGGACTCATAATCTACCTCCCCAACAGTCCATATTCCCATTCCCCACTTGCCCATCATCATCACTAACATTTCGGATGACATGCATGGAATCAGGCAAGCCTTGCTCAGCGTACTTAAACCAGGCTTCAAAAGCAGTAGCAATTCTCTCAATACATTATGATCGCACTGAATACAACATGCAAAGCTGGAAGTAGTCTCAATTTATGAAACACTATAAATTTTAGCCTAATAAATGCAGGAGGAAGGTGAACTTTTTCTATCACTCAAATTAAAATAAGAATTTAACGAAACCTGCTTGTTTTTGATTTTTGATAGTGTAAAGCACTTAACATTATGGCATTATGGTTTTATAGCTAAATTATTAGTATTTAACAAGCCATTCACAACTAGCTTCAAAAAGAATATAAACCAGCCAGGCTGTGTTACTTCTGGTTTGTTAGAAGCCGTGTTTTGCTTAATTTTGTACTGTATGTGGTCTTCACTCAAATTTAATTGACGTGAAAGTTCTCCAAGCCCATTTCTATGTGCCAACGCTTAATAGACTAAAACTAAACTATAATTCAAGTAGTCCTTAGCAGCTGCTCAAACTTACTTCAGGCAGCACATTAGTTCATAGTGTTGGATAATATTGCAACCAAAACCACAATAAGCACAATTAAAAGATGGTAAACACACATGACAATAGAAGCAAAATAATTCAGCATTAGTAAACCGGCCAAGCATATTAATATGTAAACTTAAGAACAAATGAAACACATTCTTATATCTCAACAACTTGAACTTCCCATAAATATTTTAACCGGTGAGTAATAAGTAAAGTTCGGCTGAAAGTGTAACTAACACACAAAAAAAGATTTGATTGTGGCAATTGTTGTTTAACGGGAATCCACCATACATTTATGTACAGAATCAGAAAGGACGACGGAACAAACCAATTGAGAAACAAACTAAAGAACGGTAATTTCAGTTGTAAAGGTGGTGGGCTTGCCACGAATTTCTTCCAGATTTATCTGCGGTCTCACCAACTTTTCAAATTTCTAAAACACAAAAGCAATGCATAAAGTCATATTTTCAAAGAAGTATATTCAAATTCCTACAAATTCTATTCCACACAAATTCGCCTTCAAAAACCTACCGTTTGAAAGTCACCAGGAGTTTTACGCCACAAATAAATGGCATATCCTGGAATGCAGAGCATAGAACTGAGAGCCGTAAACCATCCAAAGAGGTGGGCCGGCAGTGGGTAGTGGTAGTCTATGTACTTGATTTCGGACCATTGGATGAATTTGAAGAAGAAAACTCCCTGCATTACGCAATCAAAGACATTCATATCTCTTACTCACAAGTCATTGGTTGACTTTCGTGAGGCAATGGTCATAAATAAATCCGCGTTTTCGAAGCTAGACAATGAGTTAACTCGCTAAATTAGTCTAAATGATATTAAAGTCCATCCCATCCAAGATTGAACTTACAAATCCTAGCATTCATCTGTCTACTCACCACACATATAGCAGGGGTACTCACGACCCAGCAAAATTTCCACCAAGGAACAGGATAGTAGCCAATCATGTCTCGAATTGCTTCATAGAATCTGTTCGCACCGACGGCCCAAGAGAAAGCAATGCACTCAAAGAAGACGACCCAGAGCAACACCAATCCACTCACGGCATACTGATCCAACAGGTGAAAGATGTACATTCCTCCCTAAAATTTGATCCAATCTCTTGTCACCTCCTCTGTTCCTCTGTCTAAATAGAAAATTGAACATATATTCAAATGTCCTTACCCTCGTAACACAGGAAAGTCCAACGGCATAAGAGATGAGACAAACAACGGCAATAAATGCTTCCTTTCTCCGTCGAAGGAGATGAGGCCATTCGTCCACCATCGCCGTAATGAATCCTTCCAATGTGCAAAATTGTGAATCCAATCCGACAAAAAGCAGCATGATGAAAAACAAGGCGGACCAAAGGGCAGGAAATGGTAACTGCAGAACAGCAGACGGGTAGGCTAAGAATGCGAGTCCAGGGCCTATGGAAAGTTAATTGATTAGATTCTTCAAAAGTGTTAGAATAATATTTTAAAAGTTATTTACCAGATACGGCGACTTCATCCACAGGCTTGTTTTGCGTCTCCGCCATAAATCCAAGGACGGAGAAGATGACAAATCCAGCAAAGAAACTCGTGCACGAGTTAATACAACATACGATGAGGGCATCACTTGAATAATTTGGAAATAGATGAAAATATAATTTTAGGTTCAGTTCATAAAGTAGAATTCTTACTCACTTGTACACGTTATTATGGTATTTATTATACGAGCCGAGTGCCATGAGTGTTCCCAGGCCCAAACCGTACGAGAAAAAGATTTGAGTAACCGCGTCAACCCAGACTTGCGAGTCACCGAGTTTGGACAAATTTGGGTAAAGGTAAAAAGAAATTCCTTTGGCGGCTCCAGGCAGTGTAATTCCGCGAATGAGTAAAATTGTCAGCAGGAAGTATGGGAAAAGAGCAGTAAAGTAAACCACTTTTCCGGTCCAACGCACACCTTTCCAAATGCAGAAATAACAGAGAATCCAAACCAGCAGCAAAGTTCCAGCCAATTCCCATCGCAATTCTCCAAGGTCGCCAACTCCGCTTGAAATGTCTAAAACTCGTTTCCTGGAATTACACCCTTTCGTATTAACACTATATCAAAATTGTTATTCTAAAATTTATCAGCTTTACAGTAAGCCTCGTTCTATCTTATTAATAATAGCGTCAGTTAACGACTTGATTTGAGAAATTATTCAGGGCTCAGCCCAAAATCTACCACATGTATAAAATTACTCACTCCCAAAACTCCTTAACAGGATCGGTCAGATTTTTCAATGGGATCCTTGTAGAATCTAACGCTCTTTTCGGAACAGTGCACATTGACACATTGTCAGCATTGAAGACACAATTCTTGTGGCGGTCAAAGGTCGTGATCACGCAATTCTCAGAATTCCAATAATTTTCACAATCAGACCACGGGAGTTCTGAAATTAAAGAGTGTTAGGCGAGATACTAAACACTGGGCTTCTTTGAATTCATACAAACATATTGCCATATAAGCCATGTATAATACATTTTGATAAACAAACCTGAGCCGAATGACATGATGAAATAAAATATTGCCCACGCGAGTATCACAATGTAATAGGCATTCATCCAACAGGCCATGACAGCAGCCGCATATCCAACACCTACCATTTAATTTTTTTTAAATATGGTGTTTGTCTGAACTATTTAGAGTTTTATTTGAAAAAACAAACCTTTGAAAATAGGGGTAATTTTCCAGACACCCAAGCCTCCGATCGTTAGGAATTGTCCTATCGCTAATTCTAAGAAGAACATTGGAATGCCACCCAGGATAACTGTCAGCAAATATGGTATCAGAAAGGCGCCTGCGAATATATTAGAGTAACAACAAATTTACAAATATTGACAAACATAAGGTCAGTGCTTGCAAACTTGTAGCAGTCCACTTTTTTTGTTTCACAAATTTGGGGTTAGTTCAACCCGCTTGCTCTTGCTGAACTTGATACTTCCGTTCGAAGTTCTAGAACGAGCTAGAGCACAGCTAAATACAATTGCGTTATGTAATGAATGTGTTAAAAGCACATAAATTCAGCGTTTCCGTCAACAGCTCTTACTTGGCGTTCAACCACATCCATGACATGTCAATTCTAATCTCCAACTCTTGAAAGCTTGAATAGCGTAGCATAGTTTGTGAAGCTGATGCATGAGTGAAAGTGTTATGTTATATTATAAGAATGACTACGTGTGTCAAGTGTGTGCCTGATCTCTGCTAATATTTTGGTCCGCTTGTGAAGAAACTAAGTCATGCGCTCAAACTACTAGCTACATGAATCAATAAGTTAAGAGGTTCAAATGTGATTTCACTATTATCGCTATGATCTATTATTATTTTATCGCTTCCTGACTTTTTGAGTGTGGGAAATGCAGGGATTTTCTAAACAATCAAAGCTATGACTTACCGCCTCCGTTTTTGTAACAAAGGTATGGAAATCGCCAGATATTCCCAAGTCCAATGGCAAGCCCAACGGTGGACATAATGAAATCAAGCTTTGACGACCATACTCCTCGTTGTGGCAGACCATCATCGTCCAGCTCTACAATTGTCTTCTCATCAAGTTCTTCGTTGAATTGGGCCGCAACAGCATTTGTCACCTTCGGTGCACCTGGATTCTCGTTCTCACTGCTAAACTTATTCATCTCCATGCTAAAACTCTTGTTGTCTTTGTCCGTAGAACCACTTCCAAATTGAACACTCATTTCCCTTTTTCTTTACTTTCTCTTACCTCTCCCTATACGCAATCCAACCACTTGGGGCTCCACTGACCCTATTCCAGTATATACGTGTCAGGTAAAGCTTCGTTGTAATTTTGAAAACAGGACAAGAAATGAAATTTTGAAGTTGAGGATTTATTTGGTGTTTTTCGGAGGTCACTTGGTGTTAATCTTTAAAGTTTACGCACTTGTAAGATTTCTTTGTTTTTTTTTGTTGGACACTTGCTGAGAAGCAAAGCGGAGAAGACACATTCACACAGCAAGTCTCCGCCGTTATGAGCTTTGTCCAAGACAGCCTCTTCGTCAGAATCATGTACACTGGTCAATTGCGGAAGTGTCAATTATTACCCCTTATTCCCCACACTCTCCGTAGTCTTCTATATCCTGGTTGGCTGGAATCATCCCTCAGAAACCATCCGCTTGTCCTGCTCCTCTCCAGGTTCATATTTTGTGGCTACCACAGGCAATTTTATTCAGGTCTGGTCTTGGGGGAGAATGGCCATACATTTGGGGTTTCAAACACAACGTTTGGCATGATGCTCAGAATGATTTACCTCTTGAATCACTTTTCATACTAACGATTTTTCAGTGGTCAAAATATCAATGTCAAAACAAGATGTGGTGATCCATTGGCTTTGGTCGTCACGCACTCCGTCTAGTCTGCGTCTCTGAACTTAAATTTTTCATTTTCATCAGCCTATAAGCTACATTTGTTATTTTTCCCTAATCCTGAAGGATTACTAAACATCTTCAAGCAATTGGCATAAAAATTAGCATGTCTTGAATTATTTTGTTTTTATTGCAAATAAAAGAGGTTGTGCCTGGCGTTTATAATTTATATCATGGATTTTTTTTGTAAGATGATGAATTGAATGTTCTAAATATTGCAAATTGAGTGCAAATTTCTTAAACAGCTTACACCATAGACGACATGTAAAGACTAATTACCAAATTGAATAGTTCATAAATATATTTCAAAATAATTTAATAATGAAGGCTGATAATTTTTAGTGTAAAAGTTATAGCTGTCATGTTTTATCTTAAAAATAAAAAGTATTATTTTCTGCAGTTTAAAAATAAAATCAAACGTTCTCTTACTGGGATAACCGGTCAAGACTGATCGGAATTGGGTCAGTGATTTGTGTGATGCATGTGTTGGGTTTGAGTCTGTGCTAACATTAAAAATATATCGTGGTAGTGACATTTGAGAATTGCTTATGACAAAACGAAATAAAAGAACTCCCGTGGAGATGTTACTATGGATGGATGGGTTTATATCAACTCGGGATCATTGACATACGTCTACTACATCCTCATTACTTAGATTCTCGTGGAACTCACCCTTTCGGCAGTCGGCATGATCACTATTATTTTGACCATGGGCCAAAACTTTACAAAGGGCTAGGGGGGAAGTCTATTCTTTAATTATATGTTGATGAATCCCACAAATATATTTCAAGTCGGACAAACCTGCAATCACGTCATGTATTCAGTTTTGTTTATGACTAACGAAAAAGATCGCGTTATTTCTTATCAGAACTAGGCTCTGGATTCATTGCATTCTTATTTACTATTATATCGCCAATTAGTTACTCCAGGCTAATTCAGCCGAGCAAGGGGAAAACTAATTGGTGGTTGCAAACCAAAACCAAGCTATTAGTTAAGTAAGTTAAACCTGTAAACGACATTTCCCTTTCCTTCCAACGACGCGTATGATTCATTCGGTTGACGCTGATTGGTTTTGTTCATTGGCCAAAACAAGCCGAGCTGCTGTTTATTATGTCTTTTGAGTTTAAGTTTAATAGACAAACCATGTCGAATTACATTAATTATTCATACATCACATGATATTTGTAACTTTTTAATTAACAAATGGGTTTATGCTTTGCAGTTTGCACACGCAAATGTGAGAGTCAAACCTAGTAAAATACACAAACTGCAAATGTAGCTTCAATTGATTGCCATATACAAAGCAATTGAAACTGCAGAAGTAGAAAAATGGCGACAGCCGCCCAGAACCGCATACTTAGCTTTTCCGCGCGCATCCAAGTTCACAGCACAGAGATTTGTTTGGAGAAGAATTTCTAAAAATATGTGTAACATCATTCCTCAGATCATTCCAAGGTAGACGTTTGTCTAGTGTTTAGACAGGCACTTATTGGTACTCCCATGCAATTCGTCAAGAAGTGGGTTTAATTGCAGCAGCTGTCGCCTACAAAATTTCAGTCCTTCTGTGGACTGGCAAGTATATGTCCTTTGATGTCTGGAAGTTTATCCATGAGAATGAGCTGGATATTTGAACATTTGACTGCGTCGGATCCTGGTGGGCGGCATAATGTCAGACGGAGCATAAACATAAGTGAGAATGCAGGGAATCCAGATGCATTATGTCAGAACTCAGAAGCAAAAGGGAACGTTTGGTCACACTAACTGAGGAGTCAATGAGAATGGCTACCGAACAAATTAGACTAGATGGTTTTTTTCCTTATTACAGTATTATTTATGACCAATCTAATTCAATGACAGAATGAATTTGCAGTCTCTCCCTTTGGTGAATGAAGCGGTATGCAAAAAAGACATTCTCTTCAATATCCATGAATAAGACATCAACTTCATTGCAATGGCCGATTTGTCTCATCCAAATGTTTCCCAGCATTACTCACGTTTAATGTTCAATTCATTTCGCAGAAACAGTTCAGCATTTTTGTTTTCTGTTTGGCCAGGCAGGCTTTATTTTGCCTATGATCGCTTGCCCTCATATTTGCTATTTCCTTCAGTGATTAAATATGCAATCAATCCACTGCGTTCAATCCGTAGATACAAAAAACATTGAGGCGATCTGTGTCGATCCACCCCGAGAAACTTAAATTGTTTATTTTAATTTTTTATTAATGCAAACTTTATAAATACGCGCAGGCTAGGCTTGCCTTTAATTTGACTTATTCCTTTACAAAGCAAAGCAAGAAAAAACAGATTTTTACTACATTATAAATTATTAAATTAAGCTGGTATTTGTAGGTTCCAAAATTATTTTTTTGGTGTGAGTACAATTCAATCTGTAGATTTAGTAATACTCGCACTAAGATATAACTAAACATCCTATTAGCTCCAAGTTTCAGTGTCAGCTGAAAATCCTGAGCTTGCCTTAACAAGGCAAATGAGTCTCATTACTGCAAAAGAATAGAGCAGAAAAAATTGTAATGATTGTATTGTATTTTATGGATAAGATTTTTACATTTTTACTGCAACAAACATTCCAGAATTTCAGCATATTTGTAGCACGGCGTGCAATTCTATTGTGCGGAATGCCTGCTTACTGCTTGGATGGAACAGGAAAATGTGGATTTTGTGGAGTGCGTGTGTTAAGCTCGAATGCATATGGCGACATCTGTGGTTTCCTTATGTGTGGGATGAGGCAAAAAACCACAAGTCCACGTCTGCACGGGAGCATATGAAGTGGGAGACTGACTGTAAATGCTGTTGGATTTTCTATTCATCCGATTGACCTGACCCCGAGTGCCTGGGTTCCCCAAAACAAAATTTAAAATTTGAAATCAAACACGCACAAGTCCTTCGTTTCTAATTATTCATTCAGGCTCTGAGTCATAAGGAGTAGTTCACACTCCTCCCCAGCATTTACCAATTGTAATCAAGGAAGGTAAGTGAGAATTTTTAACACATTTAACACTTAATTCGCAAACACGTCATGTTAGTATGATCTTAATTACATTATACCACCCTTATAAAGATACTTAGGATGAATTTGTAGTTTTAAAACATTTTGGAAAGTGATTATGAAGTAGCCAGTTTCATCACCGCCCGGTTGCCGGTGTTTCCCCCAGATTGTCATTCTTTGTCATAATGTGTCAATTCAACACATTTGAATAATTAGAATTCTTAATTTCAGGAGAAGAAAAATGAGGAGGCTGCTGGGATTGGAGTTGTGTTTCGTAATTATATTTGCTTGTCTCCGCCATTGTCTTCCGTATTTTATTAACGTGGACGCACATGCAGAAGAATGTTTTTTTGACAAAGTTCAAAATGGTACAAAACTCGGTAAGAAGACAGTGATTTCGCTTTTAATTTGGCATATGTAATTTGGGTTAGACTTTGTCTAATGTATTACATTCAATTGCAGGGCTAACGTTCGAAGTGATTGAAGGTGGTTTCCTGGATATTGACGTCCGAGTGGTTGGACCGGAAGGGCAAGAGATCATTACTCGGGAGAGGGAAAGTAATGGAAAGATTACTTTTGCCGCAGGAACAGCCGGGGCCTATACTTACTGTTTTAGCAACAAAATGTCAACAATGACACCCAAAGGAGTTATGTTTTCTATGGATATTGGAGAACCCACTCCAGCGGTTGAGGAAGGAGCAGGTGAGAAATGTTTTAATATTTAAGACTGTCGTCGTGTGTTGACTACTCCTAGTTTACTTTTTAATTACTGGTTTCCACCAGACTTGTGGCTTTGCTTCAAGGGATTAATAGTGAAATACTGATTTTCATCGTGAAATATTTTCAGATCACCCAAACAAGTTGTCAGAGATGATCAAGGAGCTGTCGTCTGCTTTAGTTGGTGTGAAACATGAACAAGAATACATGGAAGTACGTGATAAGATTCACAGGAAAATTAATGAGTCAACAAATTCTCGCGTCGTTTTATGGTCCTTCTTTGAAGCTGTTGTATTAGTGGCAATGACACTAGGTCAAGTTTATTATTTGAAACGATTCTTTGAGGTTCGCCGAGTTGTTTGAAAGATTTTTGCGTTCTTGCATGCATCACAAATAATAATTGGCCAATCTTCGATGCTCTGGACCCATGCCTTTGAGTAACTATCCAATTCCGCTTAAATCGTGTTATTATTTCTGTTATGAAAACTCTAGTAACTAAATCCCAATCAAATGTAATGGATTCAAAATTTATAAAATTATGTTCATAAATTATTACTGTACGGAGAATAAATGGAGGGGAATTTACATGTTTTATTTCAACCGTTTTTATTTTATTTGGACTCCATAATTTTTGAGTGAATTAGTTCTCATTCCTAATAACTACAAAGAACTGAAATTTATAATCGAACTGGTACTAACGATCGAAAGATTTTAGTTTAAGCCTAAATAATAGAAATCCCTTGGCAATGCTAAAGTCAGGCATTCAATTGAAATCATAATGGTAAGAGCCTGTGTGCGGCTATTATTACGAAGGAGTGCTCGTTCGTATTCGTAACTCATAAACAACATTGAACGTCAGTGTTCGATATGTGGGGAAGGGGATGGACTGATATTTAATATTTTTTGTTGAATTTTTGTTAGCAAAACTTCGATTTGTAATTTAAAACTCATAATATTATGGCCTTAGACAGGAAACATTCACTACGACAAGAAAAACGCTGAAACATAAGTGAAAAATAATCACATTGTATCAGGATAGGAGCTTGGCTCAACAATAAATATTGCACACGACCAACACCAATCACGTCACCAATCAAAATATTCAACTCACATTTTAACAATAACAACCGTATAATTATCACATAACTGGCTTAGTGAATTACCTAAGTACATTGCACAGTCGCAGACAAGTTAAGTATGGACTTATTAAGTAAATATTACATTTCCCTATCACAGAAATGATTTTTGGAGTTATTTTGTCCATTTCACTAGAATCCCCAAACCTAAACGTCATTCATTATTAATGCATACAAATCTACAGTTTATTGCTGTTTGACCAAATATTTAGATTACAAATAACTCTAGCACAACCAACTATGTTCATCTGTAGGTTTTACAATACTTTCGACCTGGAATTTTGAAGTCTGGTTTGAGCAAATGATGTTTGTAGTATTGTAGTAAGTAGTTCTAGAGTTCATCAGAAACTCTTCCAGAGTTCTTCTGCGCTGGAACATGCATCTGACATCGTTCAGACCTGGGTGGACAGTTTTCATAAGGCTTAACTCGAGGATCCTTCAAGTGATTTGTATGAATGCAAGCGCAACGAAACGGTTTCCCTTCCTCTTCTTGAAACATATGTGGATAGCCTTCCCATTCTCGATCAATTCCTCCGCTAGTTTCAAAGAAAGTGAACAATTTTAATTTAAACTCGCAATATGTAAAACAAATTGAACTACAAAACAATGGGTCGTATTATATTTGGAATGAAACGCGCATTACCTTTTTCTACTACACCAATACTGAGTAACTTCCGTTTTACCATCCCATTGCATGTTACAGGCTGGAAATTGTTTCTGCAAATCGTTGTCAGCAGCGGCAATCTTTTCTGCAGATGTCACCCATGTTCTTACTTTTTGCATGTAGTCCGTTTCCGTGCCATACTTATTATAAAAGCGGCCGATGTGGTATCCTAGATTATAAGCAAATGAACTAATTACAAATGGAAACAAACGTCAAATTTTACGGTACGAGCCAGATCGTCTTACCAGCATGGGGGTATGTTTTGTAATAAAATCCTAGCCACTTTACAAGACCCAAGTAATCGTCGGGCTTCAGATCGTCCACGTTGCTAATCAGACCTTCTTTTGTGAAATCACCAGATACGAAAGCTCTCGTACCATCTTGCCCTATTGATTTGGAAAAAATAATTAATTTTCTCCATTAAAGTAACAGTAAACCCAATCCAAGTAAGCATTACCAATGAATCCATGATAGCCGGTTCCAGATTTATAACTCGCATAATTTGAAGAGACATCAAAAACGTTTCCCAAAATCACTAAATATGGAGTTTGGCCAGCTCCTTCAGTGAACGCAATGTCCTCATCAGTAAACATACGGGCATCTGGTGAAGTTCCGACCTGATTCCAGTCCCAATCTTCTCGAAGAGTCGTGAGTGGTGACGAGTCATGGCCAGACTTGGAGTGGAAGAGTTCACCAATTTTCTTAAATATCGGCAACCTGTTACCCAGTTCTACCAATGTTCGATGATTTGCAGTAATTCCAACAAAGCCGACCACTATGACAAATGCTACCGTAAAAGCAATAAACAAATGGAAACAACCCAGTGCGATTCGTCCATATCTTTCCTTAGAAGAATCTCTGTGCCTCCTTATTGGAGTTGGTGCGGTCGAATATTTAGGAATCATCCCTTTTGGAATTGGTGCGGCCGAACAAGTAGGCATCGCTCTTGGACTTGGAGGCTCCGAGATTCCCAATTCTGAACTGTCGGAACTCGACTCTGCAGGGTCCATCGTAAAATCTCTACCTGTAATGAAAATATACGAATACTGATAAATTATATAAGTGAATTGAGTTTTAATTAGAAAACAAAACATGTGCAGCTCATACATATCAACTTGCGGAGTGGAACGGAGAGGAACGGAAAAACCGGTCCTCTGGTTAATTATTTGAATAGGATAGAAATATGAATGCCCTGTTCTGTTGGTCAACCTATTTCATGTTTTATCCAAAAGTAAATCTCCACAATGGTAAAAGCCTTCCCTTGTCATGCCCCCAGGCTTTCCCTAATCTTCTTAGTAAACGTGTCCAATATTATAAACTGACAGAAATATGCCGCCCAGCTGCGCCTGAATTGTTTCATCACAAAGAAAGTCACGAAGCATGATGGAGGATGGAATGGAAATATTGTAGGTAATTGTAAAAAAATCTATTTTGAACAAGTTCACCTGTCAATTCTTTAGTTGAGGAAAGTAAGGTCAAGTTCAAAGTAAGGAAAGGATAAGAAGCCCTTGGCTTGAACCAAATGCAGTGCACTTTATTTACCCATCCCTTCCCTGCTACATTTGTATCAAAGGTTCGTCGTCCCTTGAACAAAACCTTCATTACCTTCAAGGCAGGGAAACCAACGTTTCAGTTCTGTTCAGATTGACTCAGGGTAACGTATATTGTCCCACTGGTTTATAAACATGAAAAATAAATTTATTTTATCGTTAACTCTGTGCTGGTTGCTTCAAACAATTAATTCAGCACCCGCTGACGATTTAGGAAAGTAAGTATTGCCAATATTTCTATTTGGAAAGTTTGAAAATGCTCATAAAAATTAGACAAGTTCATACTACAAGTCAAATCATACATTAGGATTAAATGTCTAATCATAATCGCTTTCCCTTGAAAGGATTCCGACACCTCTTCCTGCCTTATCCATTGATTTGAAGAGTTGCAGATGTCTCGCTCAGAATGAACCATGTGAAATATCAATTGCCAAGTCATTACTGCTAATCGTAAGTTTGTGGTGATTCTAAATCTAATACATTTAAAAGAAAAGACGGTGGATGAAACTAAAGGCATTAATCTCATATGTATGACAGGAAACGGAATGCTCAGACAATTTTAATTACTGTTGCAAAGGGAAATCCCAACCACTGGATAAAGATAAAAATACTAATCAGACACAGAAAAGAGATAGAAGTGAGTCCGGTCCGGCCGGAAACAAAACGATAGAATTGTCTAATGAACCAGAGCCATCACCACAGAAGAAAGAAGTAATCCCTATGATCGCAATCAGACCAAGTCCGAAACCACAAAGAAGTTGTCTGTGTACAGCCAGAGCTGACTGTGAGGAGAAGCACACTGATTACTCCTTTGGCTTCCATTGTACTCATGATCGGGTTCACTGCTGTCCACCAAAAATAATGACAACGGAATCAAATGATCCCAACAACAAAATAGGCAAAGACAAGTATTTAATTTCTAATCATAATATGCCAACGGAGGTCTGCAGATGCGTTGCTGAAACGGAATGTAGAAAATTTAATGAGATCACCAAAAGAAAGGATACTTTATGCCCATTTAATCTGATTGAATGCTGTGGAGCGGAAATCACAAAGAAAAGTGATACAATTCCGGGAGAAATTGACAGTTTTGGACTTGTTGCTGGGCGTGGAATGACTATAGGTGAGAACTTTTTCCTCCCTCCGTCCAAGGGTGAATATATCTTAAACCCATTTGCATTTAGTGTAATCTAGCCTACCAAGTGCAAATTTGCTCAAGCATAATTCTATTCTAATATAATCATAATGACCACCGACATTCCGGAGTTTCGGACTAATTAAAATGCATGTATCTATATAAAACAATTACAGCTATACAAATGTACCAAAGCTCACCTGTTTTATTAAGTCTTCTCTGTTGATGTATGAAGAGCGGCAAAGAATACGTTTCGACGTAACAATCAAGATAAAGTATCTATATAAAACAATTACAGCTATACAAATGTACCAAAGCTCACCTGTTTTATTAAGTCTTCTCTGTTGATGTATGAAGAGCGGCAAAGAATACGTTTCGACCTAACAATCAAGATAAAGTACTAGGAAACTAGAATTAACTTGTGTCTGGGTGTTAGGTTTAAGTTTTTCCGAGGAAGGAGGTTGATGTGATCCGGACGAGTGGAAAGATCAAAGTGAAAAAAAATTGGAATTCGGCGTGATTTGCCGGGCGTATGCGTGTCATGCAAGCAGCAGCAGCGGTGCGCAATTATTAACTTGCCCCCAACCCAGCGAGACCATGACAACTATTTTAATTTAATATGTAGTTATTATCGTTAGTTGCCGAGTTCGGACTACAGCTCTCCGTTCTCCAGATTTAGTAAGCTCCAAGCTTCCGGATCTGACTTTTCCCCTCAATAATATATTTAATTAGCCATTCCCTTTTGCCTTGCCCTTGTCAACTTTTTGATTGAAAGCTTCCGAGTTACTCAACAAAATGCCAAATAGGTAATAATAGGTACATTGGCGTCACGTGGCTAAGGTTTAGACGTGGCGTGAAAGTGGAACCTATTTTTATGCACGTTATTACAAGCACATAACGCAAACTTTTACTGTAATTGCTTGTAAGTTGGATTTTAATCCCTCTTTTTGCATCCCGTATTTTTCCAAATCATTTTTTTATTTTCTTTAAATTTGCTATAGAAGCAATACCGGGGTTTCAGATTCATTTATTAGATAAATGACATTATGTTTTATGCCCAACTTCTAGGTCGCACAAAAATAAAACTTTGTTCGGATTAATTACCCAGTAATTCAAAGGATTGTCTTTATTTATGAATTTCCTTTACAACCTAACATATTTACTTAGCTTATTAATTGTATTTTTTTTTAGGACAAACTGGATTTAATCAGCCCATTCAGCTTCCCGAACAGAAACTCCCTCAAGATGTAGAAGAAGGTCAAGAAGTTGAGAAGGCAACAATGTCTCCACCAGACCTGCCGACTCATTATCACAATCATGAGGAGACCAGCTCGGGTCATTTCTACGGTCATCAACCAATCCTCAGTAGACCTGTTCAGCGAACGCCATACTATGGAAACAATCCACCTTACTGGCAGCGTCGCCCAGCTACATATTACACAGGAACCGTTTCGCAAAGATCAAGTCCATCTTTGACGGATTCAATTTGGAATTTTTTCACTGGTTAAAAAATCTGGGAAGAAAGTACAGTTGCTATACAGTTAATTTTAAAGATACATTTTTATGCAAATTTATTTGAGGCACTACTGTTGTGCCATGTAAGCTTGCTACATGCAAGCATGTTGATGTATTATTTAAATGATTGACAAACATTTCAGTCATGAAACGCTATTTTAGTTGATTTGGGTTATGGTTGCAATGTTTGAAACAAAAATATCTCAGCTCAACCGCTGATTTCTGAATAAGTCTTGTTGTATCGTTTGTTTTATCCAAAAAAATTGATGATACTCAAGTGAAATACCTTGAACCGACTCTGCAAAGCTTCTTTACAATATAAATACATGTGATTAACTTGCATAAAGTTTTTGACGCAATATTTTGTCATTTTGTAAGGTTTGATGGTTAATGGAGATTACTGGAATAAAGAATTTTTTGTTTTATTTGCAAATAAAACGCATTACATTTATTTATCACAAAATTGAAGTTTTTAAGTCAGCATAGGACTTGACGCTTTGAGGTCGTGCCTTTGTTCTCGGGTGAAGTAAATTATCTGAAATGGAACATACATATTTGGCAAGTAAAATTTCGTTATTCATAAATTAAGTTCTTGCTCCCTCGCGTATTATGGACCGGGAATTGAGGCAGTGAGATTCGGTTGCCCGGATTCATCAATTCATAATCATAAAACGTGTTGTGTACGTACATAGAGTGCACAACATGTAAACTAATTGAGAAACCGCTTAGATCAATACAAACTATATTAAGTATTCTAAATTAGATTAAGTTGAGCGTATCATTAATTCAAAAAGCCAGTATTTTTCCCGATTCAACAGCTAAAGAGAGCGCATTCTGTCCTAACCCGTTGGATAGCCTGAGCTGATAAACTCTTGACTTGTTCGAGTTGTGTGAGACGGAAAATTGTGTTACTTTGATTGACATTAAATAATGACTAGATAACTAATGGTTCACAGCTTTAAACTAGTACACATCAACCCTATATAATTATTATTCTTTGATATAGGCTAATTAACCAAATTATCTTAATTTTCAAATGGAACTGACTAATTCCTCCTTGCTTACAATTTTATATTGCTGATGTAGCTAGTAAATTTTGGTCTCGACGCTGTGACAATGCAGGAAATGAGCAGGAGTTGAAAATCAAATTATTGACATATCTTCCC
>JAAXYW010001282.1:0-23156 GCA_036851895.1 Orthonychiurus folsomi
CATTTGAAAAATGTAAGAGGATGTATGGAATTTGATTTATGACTGAGTCAAGATCATTAGGAACCGACTTAAAATGATTTCACTCCTAAGATCTACAATGGACTTCTATTTGGAAGCTAGAAAAGTTTTCCTGCGCGCTTCATAGAAAAATTTACTTGCAGCCTCAGAGCTATTGAAGTTGGTTCTTATTAATGGGTAATTAATACTTAGCAATAATTTTATTTCTGCTTCGGCTTGAGGTGAGCTTAGGGTATGAAATTGGAAAATGAAGTAGCTCATTATTTCATAAAAATTACGTAAGAATTACGTATCTACAAGGTTTTAATACTTATTTTATTTTGTTACAGGCACCTTTCTCAGTTCCGTCAAATTCCCATCATCAAATTCATCAGCCGAACCAACCTCACTCTACTTCGAGCGCAAAATTGCAAAAAAGTGCCTCGTCTCAAACCAAAGAGAAAGCCAACAAGTCGTCTACACCTGTTGCACATTTCGGTTAGTTAGCACCATGCATGGTGTGCATTGAGTATCATATAACTGACTCACATGTCATGTCGTTAAATTTTTGTAAGCAAAACCATAGTTTGTATGGATGGCAGTTTACTTTTAGTTCATACCGAAGCAATTTTCTCAAACGTACCGGATTACACAGATGTCATTTTATTTTTTGTACAGGGTACCAACCTGCGGGGCCGTTGATAGAGCCACATAAGACTGTGATGACTGGTTCAGTTCCTGCTGGACTTCTCCCGGATTCAGTCCGTATTCCAGCTGATCTGAAAGTCACATATCAAACTCATCCGCCTACCACGACTGTTCTCACGCTCTCAACATCTTCATTTTCAAGTCAGCAAAGTTCAAAGGGAAGTAGCACTAGCATAAGCACCAAATATGCCTCTAACGTTGTAAAAGGCCAAGGCGGCGTGTCGGCAGTCAATATAAAATCCACTAAACAAATTCTCCACCAACCGTACAAATCCACAAGCAGTTCGTCATCCTCAGCAACAGCGACGGCAACCAGGCCAATACCTCAAGTGGAAGTTCAGCAAACTGTTAGTTTTGCAACTCAGCCGGGAAGTTTTGCCATATCGGGAACCTCACTTTCCTCCACAGCGGCAGGCTTCGTGAGTCAACAAAGTCAAATGGGTGGAATGACAATTGGACCCAGCCACGGTTTGTCTTCGGGTGCCCTAGTACCGGCTGGAAATGCATCCGAGGCAATTCCAGCTTTCCAACCACCCGCGGTCGCTGGTCCTGGAGTTTACTATGGATACGGTGCTGGGGCTTCTCATTCCTCACCGTTTACACCTTCAAAGTACCCTTTTGTCGCGCCGGACTATCGGTAAGATATTGGATTACATTTTTATCTTAAATTTTAACCAGGTTTACTAAAATGTCTTACTTGATTTTGATTAGACCAAGCCAACATTCACCTTATCCAAGTTCCTTCATGTACACGCCGGGTACGCCACAACCATCTCCAGGTTATTTCATGACACCGTTCTACACTCCTCCGATTACACCTGGCTCAAATCCTGGAAGTTTAGGATTTGTTGGTGGTCAATCTAGGCCCCTTCTGTCAGCCCATCACCCTTCTGCGGCGGCAGGAGCTGCTGCTGCCTACTACCAGTCCGGCCCACCTCTCGCCCATCACCCGGCAAGCAGTTACTACGTGGCAGGCCCTTCCCTGCAACCTTCACACCATTCCATTCAACCCACGGCACCAGGTTGGTCAGTACTTTTCTAACAAGTTCTAATTTGCTGCATGCAACTGAGTAACTTGTGCTAATGCATGTTTTCCGTTATTCGTTATCAAATTAATTTGGATTGCCCGTTTCGGTGTGGGACTAGTCAGGTGTTTCTTGTTCGTACACTTGATTCTTACAGTAAAGATAAATTAAAGTAAAGATATTAAAGATACAAATGTAGTAGATGCGTACACAATTTAATAAAGTTATGAATTATAAATATAAAATTACATAAATATAAAGTTGCCAAGCTATTCAACTTTTGTTTAGCTACCAATTCATTGTGAAATTTGGATAGAACTTTTAGCAAATGAGTAATCCCAACCAAAACCTCATGTCTGCTTCTCTTTCCTGTGGGGAACGTAATGCAAATTTTTGTGCAACCTTGTGTGGTATTTTGTTTTGTGTTTAGGACATGCTGGGCTTTCTCCTCCCAATCGGTCGTCCCAAACAGCATGCCCTTCAACATCCTGTCCACCGAGCAGCAACTCCTCCACCAGCAGCAGTACTATCTCCAGCAACAACAGAGTCAACAAGCAGCCGCCCAAGCGGCCCTCACCTTCCAACGCTTCTCCTCGGCAGGCCCTGGACCTAGCTATTAGTAAAGCCAAAACCCCTACCCCTCTCCCTACCAAAAATTCATTAAATCGACGGAAGGACTGTTCAACACCATCCATTGGGGCTGACCCACCGAAAACAGTTTTCTCAAAAGGTGTTGACATTGTTCAATCACAGGCCAAGCAATTGGAGAGTGCCAAAACTTTTACTGAGCAGTACTCCCTCCCCGACGATATCACAATCACTCCTATCATAATGTGTCCCGGAAGTAATGCGCAATCCGCATATTACGGAAATGGACTAAAGGGTTCAATCACCTCAGCTGCGGAGAAAAAGAAACGCGACATTGTTCAAGTCATTGACCCCAGAAGTGGGATTAGTACAACAATTGCTAAGCACATTAGCAATAACAATCTACGGCTAGGATCCTCACCTTCCAATGTTTCTCCAGTGAAACCGAACAATGCCGGAAACGTGGGAAAGATTAGCCCAGATTTAGATGTTATTGTGATTGCAAGAGGAAATGCCGATAGCGCTGCAACGGCAGCTGCCTTGAAAAGAAACACGAATCGTCGCCAACCCGCAGCACAAATAAGAGCTACTTATCAAAACCCTAGTTTTCAACAGCCTTTGGTTCAGTCTTTCAGTTCCCCGAAGAATTTTACCCAAAGGACCGCACTTTCGACGTCAGCTGTAAATAACAATGTACGTGGAGTGACCATTGGACCACAACCAACAACACAACCGGTTGCGGCGCAATTTCCAGTTACTAATTTGGTGCAGCCACTTCCCCAACAAATTTTAGCTCGGGGCGAGAACAAGACTAATAGTGCTCTGATGACTGGAGTCAAGCGGAAAGGATTGAGTCTGAACGAGTGCATCGATGGGTTGAAAATGAAGAAAAAGATGAGGATTTTAGGAGATACTAATATATCTGTAAGGGCCCTGGTCGGATTAGACCCTACAGGTATAAACGCTTTGAGCTGTCCTGTTCCCGTCTTGCCGTTGACTACCACTGACAGTGCACTTTCTGCTTCTCATCTGGACGGGATGCAGCAAAAGGCTGGAAGAAAGGACAATAAACCCAGACAGAGGAAGGAAGTTCGTCGTGGAAGTATGGGTCGCAGGACTACATCAACGGAAAGTGATATGGGTAGTACGATTATCAATGGACCAGAGGCCGTTGTCGCTGCTAGTGCTTTAGTTGTTCTTCCTCTCAAAGCCAATGGATCTACTGCTAAGCTTCCGATACAGTTTGGATTGGGTTCTGGTGGGCGCCGAACTCCCATCATTGTCAAGAATTCCCGAGAATCGTTTGATAACCGAAAGAGAAAACCCCTTAAAATGAAAATTTGTACAGTTGGTGGAAAAGTTATCACTCGAAGTGCTACTCAGAATTCAAAAGTAAAAACCAGAGCAAAGAGCAGTGCAACTGTTGGGCAATCTCCAGGCGACCAAGGAACTTCTAAAAGGGGGCCAATAAGAAATCGTCAAGTCTTGCTTCGAACGAAAAAGGATTGGAATAAGAGCGATTGCAATACAAATACTGCCAAGTCTACCGGGGCAAAGACCCGACCAATTTTCCCGTCTTATTTTAATACTGTGGCTGCTTTGTCTGGAAATGGAAGCTCAACACTTACGACGAGCAACAATCATGTGATACTACGGATTCCAAAAAGTTCCAATCAAGCTGAGAAAGGTGTGCTGATTAGTGATGGCGCGCGTTATGGGTATGGAAAACTCTCTTCCGGGCAATATCAATTACTGGAAGCACCAATGATGTCAACTTCTGGAAACATGACGCTGAATGCTCTGAAGAAGAGGGCAATTGTCAAGCCTCTCAGTTCAACAGTAGTCAATAATGGCGCCATTCATTCAATGCCAATGGCAAATAGAAAAGCTCTTCCAACATATCCTCATCCAAGATGGTCAAATGGTTGGACTTTTGAAGGGGACTCGTTTGAAGCCAGAGTTTATCTTAGAGTAAGCCCGAGCTTCCAAAGAACTTTGCCTTCCTTGGAAAAAGTGAAAGCCAACTAATGATTTTACATTTGTTTCAGAACGATGACCAACCTGTATTGCGTCGCTGTTACGCCTCCATGCGTCATGATGGTGGTGATGTAATTCGTCCACGTGATTGTGTTCTTTTGAAATCAGGCCCAAGGAAAACTGACTTGCCTTTTGTTGCAAAAGTCGCAGCACTGTGGGAAAATCCTTTGGACGGAGAAATGATGTTTTCACTCCTTTGGTAATAAATCTAAAAGTGAAACTTTTCCTCCTGTTGGTCTTTTTAAATTACAGGTTGTAACATTTTTGTATTTTTCTATCTAAGGTATTATCGCCCAGAACACACCGAGATAGGACGGAATAAGGAGGATATGCTGGATGAGATTTTTGCATCAAAACACCGCGATTGCAATTCTGTAGCTACAATTGAAGACAGGTGTTATGTTTTAACCTACAACGAGTACTGCAGGTAATGTCATAAATTACAATTGTTTTAATGTCATGTACAAGAGACTTGACCTTTAATACTCTGATTGAAATTGGAATTTAGGTACAAAAAACGCATGAAGCAGTTGCAAGAAGGAATTCCTGGAAATATTTATCCTCCCCTTGTTCCTCTTTCTACTAACAGTGCTGAAACCACAATGGCTGTAAGCAATTTGGCTATGAACATTGCAGCTGCTGTTTGGTCAGGAATTGAAGCCAACAAAGCAGCCGGTCCTACTTCAGAACAACAGCCGTCACAATGTACTCTTTCCGGAAAAGTGTCCCCAGAAGTCGTTTTCTTCTGCAGAAAGGTGTATGACTACCGCCAAAAGCGAATGTTAAAAAACCCATCCTAGCAACTAGTTCTATTGACAGCTGCTCTGATTCGGAGCTAAGCATTTGAATATTTTGTCAGGTGGGCTGGGGGCGCTCGAATGAATCAGGCACCAGTAGGCAGTCCTTTAATTTAGATTAAGCTAGAGAAATTAGCGTGACTTCTGAACTGAAACCTTATGAACGCACCAGACTTAATTCCGTAGAATTCTGCGTGCGGAATTTGCCTGAAATGCCAAACAGGATCATTGAAAATCTTGGTGGAGCACAAAAATTGTGTTGCTGTGCTTAAAAAGTTTAACCATCTTGCCTTTCGGGTAGACAATACCTTTGTCCTTACATATTATTATTACCTGCTTGGCGCAGTGATATGATAATGATTTTGCAAATACGTTGAACTCAAATGTAAATCTAATATTACATGTTTACGACTTGATTGTATGTTGTGCTAGCCTAAGTCATATTCTAATATGTTAATGTTTGTACATTAGGATGGTTAGTTATCGTTGTTCAGCCTAAATTTAGATTTGCGTACAATTTAGTAGTGTTTAGATTTATTTATGGAATAGCCTACAAAATTAATCTTTTAATATTAAGGATGTACATTATTTAATGTTTTAGGTTGAAGTTAATTATTGAAAGATGTTGAAAACTAAAATCAATAATGTGTGTTTGAACACCCGTTAAGTTAATGCGGAATTTGTGTTCTGAAAAGGAAAACAGACTTCGATTTAACTTCTGACTGGGAATCTTTAGTAGATTAATTGCGGTGCTAATGTTACAATTTGAAATGGATGGCGACTATGCGTTGTTAATCTGTTTACTGTATACACCATGTGCATGCTTTTTTTCCAAATTTGAGTCAGATCTTTTTCATTTAATTTTCTATTATCATATTAAGAAATTGTGGAGCTCCGAAAGTATAATGCTGATTTTGTTTTAACAGAGAATTGCGAAAGTTATGCATGAATGTAATCGATTTGGACAGAGTTTAGTTTCACTAAAATTTAATTACTATTTTGAAAAACAAATTATGTAACTCAAGTATAGAAAATATAAACGATGGCAATCACGAATTGTGAAATTGAGTTTTCAAAATTGATTCGACACCAGCAAGGAATAAGTAAGGTGTTTAATAGCATTATAACTAAATATCAAATAATGTGGGAAATCCACCTTTGAATTAATATGAATATAAAATGATAGGATTGCACTGAATCAGAGCATTAGAAAAGAATGAACCCATATTTCAATCATCCCTGTCCTCCCTGCCTCTCCGTTGAACATTGATTTACTAACGTAAGTTCAATACACAAAAGTCATTTAGTGTTGTCTAATTAGAAAGAATATTAAGTACAATGAACCAATACAATTACAAGGAGAGATACCTAGTTTTAAAAATATTTGAATATTAAAATGAAATTACGATTAGAACAAAAATAAATAGTAATGATTTGTTAATTTGTTTTGGTTGCACACAATTTTTGCACGTTCTTAAAATATTCAATTCATGAGTCCTACTAAAGGGGTCTTCAAATCTCGGCTGTCAAATAGTTTGATGTATCAAACTATTGTCCTCTTACAAACGTCGCCTTTCCATTCAACCCAAATTCCAACTCATCCCAAAGATAAGGATTAGCTGAACAGGCATCATAAACAAATGTGTACACATGCACCACGCAATAATAATGGTTTGATAAAAGGTCAAGCACTAAACACGTAGTAGATCATCGGAGCAGCAACAAAATGTGAGACGAAGTTTTACAATCGATTATAAATTGACCACAAGCATTTCAGACTAGGTAGTCCAAAGGTTTTAAAGTACAGTTTTATTTCTGCAAATTAGTTTCTGTTTCAAAATATATTCTCATGCTGGCCTTTTTATTAAGTATAGTTAGAATTGAATTGAGTACGAGTTTATCGGTGGCAGACATGTGCAGTGCTTCTGTCACGAAATGCATTTCATGAACTTTGACTATGCTCGGTCTTCCATCGGAGTCTTAAAAATTATCCACATAGTGAGTCAAGAAATTAAGAAAATTATTCTTTCATGAACAACGCTGGCGGATGTTGGACTGTTCGGGAAGACGTGAATTAACATATTTAATTAGTGTTTGGTTTGAAATTTGTCTTTCAGCTTGTTGGAATTGTAAGCCTCATCCTAGTATCGACTTCATTTGTTTCCGGTGTTTCAGGGAATCAGCTTTTACTGGCCACCGTGTCTACGTGTTTAGTCATATCCATTGTATATTTACTGGCTTATTTTAGATGTCGGGAGCTGAGTGTGATGAAAGCAAATCAGCAGTTGGTAAATTTAATGGAATTAGGAATTTACCATGTTGATATGCTTGGGTTATTTACTAACTGGAAATTCTGGAACCCAGGAATTCATTTACCATGTGATTGGTGCCCTATTTCTAGTCATATCCGGAATTGATTGGGAAGCCTGGACAAATTATTCTGAACTTTGCCACGATAATTGTCCATTTGCTTTGCTTGTATTTGCCAAAGTTAGAATATAATTGATGAGTAGAACTTTTATGAGTCTTTATACAAAAATTTTGTATCCCAATATTTTTTGTGCCACACAGATAACTGCATTTTTGAACGGAATTCTTTACGGAATCGTTGCCTTCGCCAATATAAGAGCATGGAAGTCCATTAATCCCGAAGAGGATATTCATCTGCTCAAGCCAAATTCTCTGTTATGATTGCATTATGGTTGGCTATTAATAAAACTCGAATTGTTATAACATTCAACCACTCTTTAAACCAATCGGTTTAGTTGCTCTATTTCCATTCCATTATCCGTCGAGCAGTAATGCCAATTGCCAATGCCTGAACTTTGATTCTTAAATAGAACACGATGATGATTCACAAACTAATATTTTTTTCACCATGTTCAGCAATATTTTGCTGTGTCGTGAATTGGTAAATTCCTAGGATTTATGGGCACCCGAAACACGAGAACATTAGGGCTTCCAATGTTCTAATCCTGCATGCAGTACATGTAAATGCGTTTGCAGTAAATGCGTATTAGCAGTAATAGACTTGCAATAATACTGCAGTATTATGCAAGATGCATAATGTGCAAATTCCCATGGAAACAGCAATGTCTCCTTGTTACTCGCCATTTGTCAACAACCTATTTCCAAGACCCGGATTGAAATTTAGATTTCCTCAGGCTGCGGCCTTTAACGATTTGACAGTTTTTGCTCTCTAAACGTTTTACTTTCATTACGGTATTACAAAACCAATCGAGTGTGAATTGCGAAGAGGAATCTGCAAAAATGTTTACCACCAAGAGCGTCACGTCCAGAAGACGGAAAGTTTCAAGTTGGTTTTACAACAGTGTGAGCAAAGCCATTTACAATCCCGAGAAGCCTCAAAGGTAAGCTTAGTTGAACTAGTAAATCCAGCACTATTCCAGTTCCAGTACATGAAAATACTAATCACATTTATTTTCCAGACGAAGAAATCCAACTGATCAGAGTGACAGTAAAACTGGATCTTCGATAATGGGAGCTGAACATAGGAATTCTGCCTCCGAGCCAACAACGGTCCCAGTTGAATGCCGGGAAACCGAAGATAATAAGCGAAAATTGGAGAGGAAGACTGTTTGGGAGCGCATTTGCGGCAGGACCAAAAGGATATTTGCGAAACCCCAAAAGTAAGTTACACACAACTCAAGTCTTTCTGTTTCTGATTGTCTTTGCCATTTCTAATTGAGTAATTTCTGCTACAGAAACCAACAGCAATTTCCCTTCACAACTTTGTTGAGTAGTGGGACATTCACCTTCGACTCAGCGGATTCCTACGGATTTAAACCAGAAGAATCGTACGCTGTCAACAGGAGCATCCTTCTTCGAAAATTTAAAGAAGCAAAGTCAAAAGAAAAGAAACCATTCCAAACTCCAAGTGAAACCAAAAGCGGCCGAGCAGCAGTGTCCGTCATAGGCCAAGTTCCCGAACGCCGGCAACGGCGGCGGCAACAGAAGAAAAATGTTTGGATGAAGAAATTGTTTTGGTCATGGATTCCGAAAAAACCTACTGTACAGAAGACAAAAGGAACAATCGGTGTGAATCTTGATGAATGCCCTAGGCGGGAGAATTGCATTGTGCCGAAAATCCTTGAATTGCTAGTCGAAACAATTGAGAGGCAAGGACTAGAGACAGAGGGAATTTATAGAATACCCGGAAACAATGCCGCAATTGTGGCATTGACCGAAAATCTGAAAAGTGGAGATGAGCCAAATCCTGAACAGGATGAAAGATGGAACGACGTTAAGGTCGTAGCAAGTATTCTCAAATTATTCCTGCGAAATCTACCCAACCCGATTCTAACATTTGAACGGTATTCGGACTTTATTAATGCGGCATCGGAATCAGATAATGCAACCGCAGTGGGGAAAATTAAATTCCTCATCCAAGATCTGCCCGAAGTCAACTACGAAACATTAAGACTGTTAGTATTCCATTTACAAAAAATCGTTGAAAATTCTGCGAAGAACCTAATGGAAGCCAAGAATTTGGGAATTGTTTTTGGCCCTACTGTTGTACGTGGTGAAACCAACGATCCCATGGTTCATCTGAAGGATTTGTCAAGGCAGAGTCGAGTTATGGAACTCATTATTGTTAATGGGCCGGATATCTTCAGAGAAAAAAAAACTGCATCACAAGATGAAGATTTTGATAGAAGATGAGAAGTAGTTCGATGATGGAGAAAAACTGGTGGAGTGGAGATTAAGTTTTAAGTTCCTTTTTATATTGTTATGATGGTGTCCTATTCTCTTTAGAATAAAAATTTTTTATTTATGTACTCGCGGTTTCTTACGTGCCCTCAATTTAATGATGTTTGCATCATAAGTATTTAAAACTATACTTTCTAATTTCTTTCTAATCCTCTTCCTTTCTTATTAGCTGGTTTGAAAATTGTCATCCTTCAAAAACGAAACTATGAAAATGCCAATAAATCAGTTATCATAATATGTGTATTTCAAATCACCATCAAGGTCAGACTCTGGTGCTTCTCCAGTGACAACTAGTTGAGATCTCAAATTTAACAGTGCAGTGGGTCGATCAAATTCATCGTCAGATTTAATGTCTTCACCTGCCACCGGTTGGGGTAGAGAATACGGTGCGCAGAAATTTTTCTAAGTAAGCCCCCCGGGGCGATGACCTAACCTGACTTAGAAAAATTTCTGCGCACCGTATTCTCTACCTCAACCCCTGCCACCATAGTACTACTGACTTGTCAATTCTACGCGGTCGTCGTACGGCAAGATTAAGTTTATGAATGAAGCACCAAAACTACAAATACAAAACTACTGGCATCACTTAATCACATTACACACAACAACGGAGGATTTCGTTGTGGCAATCTTCTGGTCTTTTGAGACTTTATTCTAAATGAACTAACAAGTCACGTCGTGCCTCGGTTCGTATGCATAAGAACGAATGGAAATTATGAAATTCAAGCACACGTAGGGAATTTCCCCTCTATTTCAAATTCAAGTATTACTGCAATAGGTATTCTAGCTATAGCTTGCACTTTGCACTACTGCACTATTAGAAACCCTAGAGAATACGAGATGGCAAATATGTATGCATGCCGTAAATTGTTCGAAGGAATAGTAATGAAATGAATGCAGCACCTTATACCCAATAATTTTATTTAAATCCCCGAAAGAAATGCCATTTTTCGCAAAATATTCGCAAGGACAACAACAGCAAAGTAAAATTAAGTAATACCCTGCAGTAATAGTTTCACAAACAGTTCAAGCCAGCTAAGCTTAACAGGAGTTTAGCGGCAAAAGTGTGAGTTTACGTTTTCAGTTTATTGGATTCCAAACGATTTCTTTAGTTTACACTCCCTTTTTCAAAAGCGAGTATCTAATCTTACTGCAGCTTGATAGTTAAAATGTAAATGCAATTCCCATAGCCATAATAATCAATGTCATAAAATGATTGTTTCAATTTGCAGATTTTGGCTGCTTTAGGTTAAAGTAGTCAATCCCGTACTCTAGAGATTGAGTAGGATTCTGCCATCTGTGATCCCTTTTCGTTGTAGCCGGAGGAGTCCGACGAAAGTTGACACTTTCTCCACTCCACAGATACACACGGATAGAGGGGACGGGGAACAGGTCAAGTTTGCAGGCAGGGTCAAATTACAATTCTACGTTGCTGTGGCTTGGACCATACCCCCCAATGCAAGTGCTGTGAAGGTCAATCCAGGACGTGTGTTTTGGACAAGTGATAATTACAATAGGAGGGATTGTTTTCAGCTCAATGCATGACTGACGGCAGCTTCGTCATCTTACTTAAGGTGACTGCAAATAGCAATAGGCATGATTCAAAACAACTAATAGATTCCCTCCATCACCCTTCCGTGATCAAATGAAATTTTGGTAAGTAGCCGAATATAAATAGTTTAGGATTTAGTCTGTTTTGGGGCTTCTGTGTGGGTTGAGCTGCGATTAGTGTTAACCCATCAACGTATGGAGTGCTTGCTATTGCGTAGTTCGCTCAAGCTGGTTATGTTACGGGAAGTGCAATTTTATTTAATTGCACTTGAAATGTGATATCGACCAAAGACATAAGAAATCAATTTCCGAAGTCATTGTTTAGCCGAAGTTCGGATTGAACGGTTGTTGACGGACAGCGAATAAATGAGGTCATATTGGTATTCAACTTGAAATTATTTTATTTGTAATCCATCAGTTAAAAGTTTTTAAAGAAATTATTATTGTGCTTAACTTTCAACTGTGTTGTTATTGAGCGAGGAGGGTAGTAATAAATGTTTTTAATTTTTTCAGGTGGAATTAAAACAATATTGGTAAAGAAGAACATCAAGGACCGCTCAAAATTTTTAAATCCCAGGAGTAGATACCTATACAGTTTACCATGAGTTTCTGCTCTAACCATTTGCCTCAACACTACTAAATTCTCTAAAATTGATGTCAGTATTTTTCTACACAAGTCAGCTTTAATTTACTACCGTCGTGGACACTTCGTGGGATACAGGATATGTCCAGAGTGCATCATCACAGCAGATGGACTCTGGTAAAATTTTGAAAACCAAATCACCTGAAATGCAGTTAGCATATATGCTTTTATGTTAGTAGCACAAGTAAAATATTCCGTTGTTAGTGATAATGAGTAGCAGCACTGCAAGGTATAATTGCTGCGAGTTGCCACATGATAACAACGTGAATTAGTGTCTGGATTCTTTGATTAATGAGTCGATGCTATGTACGCCCTCATATGCAATCATTAGGCCAAATGCATTGTAGGAAAATTTTAAATTGAAATTTTTTTCTAATATAGGAAGCCTCAGCAGACCCAATGTGGTCGACCCGGAGAAGTTCTTTCAAAAGTATGAGGCAATGAAAGAAGATTATGACTCCCTGCGAAAGAGATATGCTGACCTCATGGCATCTCACTCCGGGACTGTCAATAAGTTGGAGTTGGCCCAAGTAAGTCAAATGAACTAAAGGGAGTTGAAAGCTTTAATTGAGTTCATTGAGCAGATAGTATAGACGCTGCCATCATGAATTGTGCATTACTTTTCTTGACCCCGACCACGTACACGAAATTTGAAATAGGGAAAGGAAAAGCTTGGTGCTTGTTGTGTTAGCTTAGCACCAATTTCTGTCTAATTAGTTTAGACTCGGTTCCAATTTATAACATAGCGCAGCCTGAGACTTTTTCTCCTAATATTGCATACAGTCTACGCTATAATTGCTGAGTATCTATGTAGTCAATTAGAAATCAATAATTTAAGTTTCCAAATGATTACAGGAGGAGGTGAGTCGGCTAAAACAAATGTACGAAGAAGCTCACAGAGAAACTAGCACTGCCATTCGCGAGAGGAACGGCCTCAAGCAGCAATGCCGGACCACAATAAAAGAATGGGATTCCGCTCTCCAAGAACTGACAAGAGTACAAGGAGGCCTTAGCCAAGGTGTGACGTTGTCAATTATACATTACGCCCAAGAACTGTTGAACTGCATACTTATAATTCGCATACTGTGGCATGCTTTGCCAGAAACGAAAGATGGCCGGGTCGGAGTTACAAGTTCCTCCTCCCCATTTCACACGTTCCGTGGCATAAGTCGTAGCCCTGCACAACAAACACCGCGGCATATGTCGTAGCCCTGCACAACAAATACCGCACGCATTCCTTATTCGTGTTCCATTTTTTTGTATTTTTTTATTTTTTTATATTTTATTTTTTTATTTACCCTTTTTGACTTTTTTATTACATTTTTTAATTCAATTAGTTTAGTACAACCAATTCGGATCTTATTTTATTCATTTTTTATTTGATTTTATTTTGATTTTACAAATTTTATTTTTAAAAAACACTATCCGGCAAGTCCACCACCTCCGTTCCGTGGAGCTGTGCATGGAGTTTAACGCATTTTCTGTTTTGCTCGCTGCATAGGTTTACATTTTTTTTGCTCCCACCCCCTAGGATTACGTACATTTGTAAACAAGTCAGCCTGGCGCACTGAGCGAAATTTGTCGAGAAACATTAGTGGTCGCGTATACGGTGGAATTAAGCAATTAATTTGTAAATTAATAAATCGTAATTTTTTTAAAAATACTTTATAAAATATATAAAATACAAAAACACTATAATAATTTGTTGTATAATATAAAAATATATTATACATAGCAATAACATTATGTATTGTATTCGAAAATAGTAATATGTAATGTAATACTATGTAATAATAACGCGTGCTGACGTGTGTGGGGGTTCGACATAAAGTGTGCATGAGTAGGGGAGGAGGAACTTGTAACTTGGACCCGGCCACCTTTCGTTTCTGGCAAAGCATGCCACAGTATTTCTCTGAAGCTTGATTGCAAATTCAATATTATATCTGTTAAACTTTATCAGGTTACACAACAACATGAAGAGGCTATGAAAGAAGTGAATCAAGGAATGGCCCGCTCAATAAAATCGAGCAAAGAAATCAAACGGCTTACCGAGGATAGAGATGCGGCAATGCAGGAGTATGCTCTAGTAATGAGTGAGAGAGACTCAGTGCATCGTGAATTGGAGAAACTCAACGATGATCTGACTCAAGCGAAGAAACAAATCAATGCGGTAGAAACAGAGAACAAGTTGCTGCATGAGAAAGTTGCAGGTTAGTCGATTAATATTAAACAGCGTATAATTATAAATTTATAATTTTTACTCTTTTGCTGCTACACTGCTGCAACCTATGGTAAGGAGTTCAAATAAGTAATTAATTATTTCACGAATTCTGCCTAATTCTCAAACGAGATAACTTTCCGCCCTCCGTACATTTTGATTTAATTTTAATTTGTGAAATTTGTCCATTCCCTTGTGATTGTAATTGTAATTGCTCAGCGCAGCGGCTTCCATACTTCCATCTCGCCAATTAGTTTAACGCTTAGAATGTACGGCCCTTCCTTCTACCAGTGTGCCAAGGTCCTGAGAAAGGAAGGAATCACCAATTCCACTGGAGTTTTGGGCATTAGGCATTGGCATAAGCCTTATGTGATTGTATATGGTCATCCCTTCCGAATAGAAATGAAAGGGCCCCTTGCTCGAGGCGATTAGCCCTGCAGGCGCCTCTCGCTAGTCTGTGAGGTTCACGACCTACGGCCTACGACGTGTGTGCGGCACGGAAATTATAGTGTAAGACAACATACTGTGGGCAGTCTTACCGTGGTTGGGTGGGATAAAAGCAAAATTTGAATCCGTGCTTAACACTTTGCAATACGCTAATCACCAGCCTCTAACTAAATATATTAGATTATAATCCCAGTTTTGCTTTGTTTGGTATGGCTTTTGCAGAAGCTGGGAAGGAAGCCGAAACATCAAAGCATCATCGAGATTGGGTGTTCAGAGAGAGGGATAAAGTCTTGAGGGAAAAGGAAAGCCTGCGAACACTTTGTGAAAGTTTACGAAAAGAGCGAGACCGGGCGAAGTCGGAATTAGCTGAGGCTGTGAGTCAGTCTGATGAAATCAAAAGACAGTGGAATTTGACTGCGCGACAGCTAAAGGAACTGCGAGATAGATTGGAGTTAGAGAAAGAAAATAGGTCCATGAGGTTTCAATACCTTTCTAATTCGTCTAGTTTCTCAGAGTCAAGGGATTCGGCGATTGATTCAGATTTACCATCTGGACACTATTTAATCAAAGTAAGTCCCAATTTCTGAATTGAATTTTTTCACTTAACAGTATAGTGTCCTTTGTTTTAATTCAACACTTGGCACTTTCATTTTAGTTGCCAAATGTGAGAGGTGCAGATCACGGGCTGGTTCTTGAACCTGGTGTTTATGTTTCTCGGATAGTTCCTGGATCACCGGCAGCAAAAGAAATTAATTTAAACATTGGAGACCGTGTTCTTTTCGTGAGAAAACTATGCTAAATTGAAAACAAGGCTTGGGTGCAAGGATTATTTTTTCTAAATGATGTAAAGTAAACTAATGTCATTTTTTTTAGATTAACGATACTCCTATTGACAATGTACAAGACGCAATCCTGGCTTTATCAGAAGACATTGATCCTATAATACTAACATTGTCCAGAAGTGCTGGTCATCTCCCAAGTCCATTACATCCATCCAAGCAACTGAAGGGTCTGAACTTGAATGTCATCGGAATATCGAATAGGCTCTCCTCCAATCATGCTTCAGCATCAAACTCTTCGCTCAAGTCGGACAAATCTGATGGAGTATTGGGAAGCGGTAGAATGGCAATTGGTCACAATAGTGGCACTAGTGGAAGCAGACATGGAAGCGGAATTGGAGGATCAAGCGGAGGATCAAAATCCCACGGTGGCCTCCGTGAAATATTTCGTGTCAGACTGCCACGCAGGAAATTATCATCACCCGAAGTCGAGATTTTGGAAACTTTGGATGACGCAATAGCATCAGGGGGCAGTGGCTCAACACATCGGAAACCGCGAAAAAATAAACGAGCTTCTTCCAGAGGAAGTGGTGGCGCTGGAGACACAAACAGTCTGAATAAAAATGGTACTTGGCCACGAGTGATGTTGAGTTCAAGAAATAGTTCCTGTTCTTACACTTTGCCGCACAACGGAGGGGGCACATTGCCGCAACAGCACGATGTTGGCAGCGGTGAAGGCACGATTGGAGGATCTAATGATCAGCAAATCTATGCTGTCCCACATCATACAAAAATGGACTCAGGTCATTTCTACGCTGGTGGGCAATACATACCAAACACCAGCAATACGATGTGCGCTAGAAGGCCTTCCAGTGGAAAGGAACGTATATCACTATCGTCTCTGGGCTGGAATCTTGAAAACCAGCAATATCAAACAACCAACTCGAAAAGTTCTGGTGCTATAAACAGTAGCAATATTGTCAATAATCTGGGAGGTCTGGGACAAGGTTTGCCTAATCAGTTAACAACCATGAGGAGTCGACAGAGTGACGACAGAACGCACCAAGGAATCCCGACAATGCGAGGGACGTCTGGTGGAAGTCAATCTGCACACCAGCGTTATTCGTTTGGTGTCTTTGATCCATCTACACTCAGTGGAGGCGTGAAAATAGGCAAAGGGTGAGCAATTTAGAATTTACTTATCGATATTAGACAAGGATTTGCGTTGGAAGGCAGAACCTTCAGTTCGGAGAGGCGCAAGCCTTGTATTCCCAATTTTCAATAGTTCAGTTGTTGGGTTGAGGGGTACGGTGTCTTGTATGAGGGAAGATTGTTTTTTAAATCGTACTGTATAACTATAATGTGTAATGCCTGTTTGTCATTTTGTCAAAAGAGCCTTGTATTTATGCAGGGAACAACAGCGGAATAGCGTGGTTCCAACATTAACCATGTCAGATGGATCTAGCATAGATTTCTCTGTTAGATCCGGAAATATGGATATACAGGAATACATCGTGAAGAGAAACATAAGCAAGAACCATAATAATAGCAGTGAGAGTGACCATTTGGACAAGGTTGTTACACCCCCATCATTAGCATTACCTTGCTCTGTGGGTATTACGTCCGGAGATGCTAGTTCCAATATTGGTGAGTATAATGACTTTTTGTGGTTAAAGCAGGCTTTAAATATTATATCGTTAGTGATCCAGCGATTCAATGCTAATAGATTTCGACGTAATCGAATCACTAACAACTATCGTCAAAGAAATTTTTTTTGATTGGGGGTAGTAAATTGTTATTCAAATTGCTCTTTCCATCCACCCTTACCACTTAAAAAAGGTGTTCCACTCCATGCATTTTGCTGCAGTAACACTCAAGTATTTGTATCGCAAACTGATAGCGACTACTTTGTGCTTCCCCTTGACTATTGCATTATATTTCACGTGATTTCAAGTTCATTTCTTATCTGCTGTTTAGTTGTGTTCTTCAAACTTTACAAGCGCCGGCATTTCCTAGTAAATTTGTTATCAATTTTTGTAGGACTTTTTCTGGATTTGATCGAATATGAATAATCATGCTACAGCGGGTCAATCGATCAAACGGGCTACACACCCCAGTTATCCCATACCCGCTATACTATACTTTATGACGAGGCTCAGCATAGCTAATCAGTTCTCACTCTTGTTTTCTATTTGGACATAAATTATCTACTCAGCCAATAATATTGCAGTCCGATTTGCAAAGTCGTGTTCTTGGCAGGAAGTCTTAGAACTTCCCTTAGATCCTAATGACATAGGGTGTTGGTGGCAAAGTATTGTAAACGTATACGATACACTGTGTGATTTGTAGTTTGTGTGAATTAGTGGCCGTTTACAATAAGGAGTAAGTGTTTTCTAGGCAAGTTGTATTGGCATTTCCTAATCTATTGTTTTTTCTTCTTCTTTTGTTAGCGCTTCCTTCCCCATTGAGTAATCCAAGCACCTTGAGTCGCTACTCCAATCGGTTTCCACCTCGTTACTCTGGTCATCATCATGAAAGTATACCACCTCCAATGTCCATGTCAATGAATACGCAAATGCTCAACCCAATTCAAATTCCTCCGATGTCGATTTCAACAAAAATGCATTCTGGCTCAATTGGTAGCTCTGGATTTAAGTTTGAACCTAGTTATCAGCATCACAGCCACTCCCACGGAAGTCAAAGCGATCAGCACTCATCAACACCGTCAACTATGTCGCTGCATTCAAATTCGAATCAAATGTTTCGTAATTCGGGAGATCTTCTCCTTCACCCCAGCTATCCCCTCGAACCCTCTGGAACATTTCCAAGAAAAAGAGAACCCCAAAGAATCAGAATACCATCGAATCAGAGTGTGGAGAAATGTGAAACCAGAAACAGCCCTATGTATCATATAGAGGTAAGTTTTTCTTACTTTCTGTCCTATTTTAATTAAGGCTCTAGTAAACGTTGCCCTAAATAATAAATGGCAATGCGGAACAATTTTTTAATTATTAATGCAAGCCTAAACCAAGGCCCGGAACTCACCCAAGGTTCAAGCGTCGTGTAAAGGTCAACATACACACATAAACTTTTTACTTTTGTTAGAAGCAAATGCTCAACTCAAATTTTGGAGATAAAACAAATATATATAACATTTTATCACAGGTTGACCCAAGCAATACTCTTGTTGGAGGCGGCACTGCAGGCGCCAGAAGAATTAGAATAGATAAGCAACAACATGCTAACGCTGAGCCCTTAGGAATTCAAATTAAGGGAACCAAGGGGGGAATATTTGTGTCCTCTGTTACAGAAGGGTCTGTCGCTTCCAAAGCGAACCTTAAGGTACGTGCGCTAATTCCACACACACATTAACTACTACTACTAAGGATAGAAAAGTTCAAGTTGGTTTTGAACATTTGAATATTCTGTTTAGGTGGGTGATCAACTCTTAGAAGTATGTGGACTTAATTTAAGATCTGCTACCTACGAGCACGCGGCCCAAGTGCTTAAGTCATGTAAGGACAACATCACTATGCTGGTGCAGTCCGTCCCTGAAAAATTCTACAAATGTAAGTCAAAAGTCATGATATATCCGCCAAGTTTTGTTGATGAGCCAGGCATTGATATATATGTGTGTCTGTTGCGGTTATTTCACCAGTGGTTCATGGAAACGGTTCATCCTCAGAAGGTGAATTTCATTCTGACGGATCCTCGTCATCAGCTGACCAAGAAGACGATAACAATTCATCAATCTCTGAAAACGAGTCTCGATCATCAGGACGATCTGGTTCCCCCACTCCCTGTAACTCTCCACAGTCAACATTGGTTCGCAACTCAAAGAAAAATTCAAGTATTCATAAGCCTAGTAACTCGAGCATCCCAATGCCAATTGGAGGGAATGTGAACAGTGCGACAAATAGTTTAAACACCTCAAAGATTCAACATTCGCAGCAGACTCATCAGCAAGCTCTTGCGGGAGCGCTTTCACATGTTGTACAAGGTCAACAGGACACTAGGAGTAATCATACCCCCTCTGGAACATTGACCCGACAAGGCGGCCTTGGTGGTGGTGTTGATATGGCCGATGGCAAAGTCAACATGCTTGGTGTGGAAAAGCCCAGATACATAAATCTTCAATTGCAGAAGAATTCGTCAAATCTAGGCATCCGCCTCTTCGGGGGGAATCTGTTTGGAATTTTTATTCACAGTGTCCAACCTGATTCTGTTGCAGATAGGTCAGGACTAAGGTACGTCTCAGATGATCTGATTTGACAATACCATTCCTAGACATTTAAAGAATATTTGAACCTTCGCAGATCCGGTGATCAGATTCTTGAATACAATGGAACTGATCTACGTCAAGCCACAGCTGAAGAAGCAGCATCCGAATTATCTAAGCCGCTCGAAAAAGTTACTATTCTATTGCAATACAACATTAAAAGTAAGAAGGAACATTAAGCTTTAGCCACATATACTAGCTTATGAAACATAAATCTTGGTTTTCTCGGCGGGAACACGAAGTTAACTGAAGTTGGTTGATATTATTTTAAACTATCTGCAGAGTACAATGAAATCAAGGATCAACCCGGTGATGGATTTTATATTCGTGCGTTATTCGACTATCCATCTCCTTCAAGTGACCCTCACCATACTTCTGGACCTGAAGATCAAAATCATTTCAGCTTTCACAAAGACGAAATTCTTTACATTGACAACACAATGTATAATGGAAAACCTGGTCGTTGGAGTGCTTGGAAGGTTGATTCTGAGGGGCACCGTCGCCAATGGGGTGTTATTCCTTCAAAATTCAAGTAAGAAATTAAATACAAACCAACATTTTGGTTTTATGAGTATTGAAAGTACTAACTCTGTGATTGTGAGCGCTTTTTAGGATTGAAGAGGATTTGATGTTTAAGAGGAGTTCGGGAGATATTGACAATGATCGTCGAAGTTCAACTGTTTCCAGACGAAGTTTTTTCAGAAGAAAGTCTCATCATCGAAGCTCTTCAAGAGAATTGGCATCCTTCTCGGATTTTTCTATTAACTCTTATGGAGATTTGTCTTCTCAACATGGCAAAATGCAGATGAAGGAGGATTCGATTCTTTTGAACTCGTACCAAAGGGTTGAACGACTCGATTGTAAGTCAAATGCTTTGCCGTTTTTAAAACTTAAACAATTGTTGCATCTCTTTGCGATCATTATAAATTAACATAAAACAAAACAATTCAAACTTAGTGTACCACCAGCACCAGAAAATATTTTTCTAAAAATAACCATATTTTCCAAGTTTGCGAGCAATGGCCAAACGGCCTGGCACTTTCTATCTGAATCTGTGTGCCTTAATATTTGCTTCGATTAAGCTTAAGTAACTTGTCTCTTGAATTTGTAAGGTCTGCATACATTTCGAGAAGGGAGAACTGGTTAGAATTTTTAAAATTTCACTTTTGGTCAATGACTGAGCAATGCATTTACCCCTATGCGTTTAATGAGCTTACCGTTAATATGTTTCTACTTAGATTTGAGGTCGTATCTTCGCCCAGTGTTAATATTGGGGGCTCGAAGTGATCTGATAGCTGAACGGCTGTTGCAAGACTTCCCATATCAGTTTGGACGTGTCGCTGTTGAAGTGCAATTCTCGACACCAATTGTCGAACATGGTTTAGCGGACAATAGGTTTGTCGATTACAAAAGAAAAGGACCTCACTATGAGATTGTGACAATGGCAGCTATCAGGGAAGTCTGTTCAAAGGTCAGTTTAATTAGTTTTTTTAAGACGAATCAGTGGTCTAATTTTTCGAAACTATATTTTTCAGAAACTTTATTGCATTTTGGATGTGAGCACGGCTGGTGTGGAGCGGCTTCAGAGAGCTCAGATGTACCCTATTGTTCTTCTCGTGAGATTCAAAAATGCGAAGCAAATCCGAGATATTAAAGATGAGAAGATTTCCGCCAAGGAAGCCAAAGAGTTTTATGAGCATTCTCAAAAGGTTGAAAACGAGTACAAACACCTCATTACAGGTAAAATTCAGAGTTCTCTTCTTTTGATTGATTCTTATTTGAATCTAACGCACTTATTTTCGATTTAGCATGTGTTCCTGGGAATACAAATATCTCTTATCTGGCAACTCAAGCAAAGGCAGCTGTTGAAAACGAACAATCAAAAACCCTGTGGGTCCCTGTTTAGACATTTTACAATTATTGAACAAACTCGTTTGTTTCTGTTATTATTTAGTGCTAGATTTCGTTTATTGTATAACATACGTAAGATTGTTCTAGGTTCGGTTGTACAGACATTTGCTCAGCAAAAAAAAATAATGTTCCTTCCCTAGCCTAGTAAGTAAGGGAAGGTACATTACGTACTATACTATAATTATTTGAATGTCGTTATTCAAAGTCAGCCAAAGAAACGTCTTCAACGTAACTGAATGCTGTGCTAATTGCAATATTACAATAAGACGTATTTGTGTATTTTACGCCAATTAACTGCTTAATGTTGTCAGTTTATACCCTTAATAATCCCGGCCAGCGTTGACAATTAGTGCGAGTGTGACAGCTTTTCATTCCAAAAACAATTTGTGGTAAGCAGGATTTTAGAATTTCCTGTCGCTTGTAATAAAAAAATCAGTTAGGTCCGCAGAAACCATGAATAAAACACCAATCATATGCACCCACTGAATTGATTGTGTAAATGACTCAAAACTGATTTTATTGACTTTTCAAAGACTCGGATTCCTAAAAACAACCAGGATAAGGGTCCGTCCGATTCTTCCTCATAACTAATTGAATTTTCCTAGACATGTCTTCATTATAAATAGCTTTACACTTTTCATAATTAACTCTTCGCCTGGTTTGAAATGGTTTTTCGTAGTAGCGAGTTCTTCGGTACTGGTCAATCAAACCCTCACGTCCCATAATTCGATTCAAAACACGCATTCCTTCCTCGACATCATTTTGACGAACTAGCACAGTACGGGATATATACAACGCATGGCGAAGGCATTTCCAAGCCATTTTTCAAGGGCTGGAGCTGGGCCCCTCACTGGGAGATCCTGTAATTGTAATTAATAAATTCCCAGTTAATTGCATTGATTTCGTTGGACTGGCGGCCGGGGACTTAGGGTGTACAGCAGGGTTCTAACTCTTATGCAAACTTCCAGTTTCAATGTGAAGATCTGTTCATTGTCGTAATAAGCAGTATTACCCTATATTGTGCCACTTCGCAATTCTTGGTTCGCCTCGTCGTTTGTGGCTTAATGGTACTAAACAATCGGCAAAATAAGATGAAGCAATACTTTGATTCAGATTTGTTATTACAAAACTTCGAACTTCGCGGTTGAGCCGCAGCTATTAGTTAGCAATGCCGCATCTGTTCTGTAATGTTAGGGAAAGAGCAAGAAAATCCCCAAATGTAGACTCTGGAATTAAATCACTTTATAGAAAAGTGCATCAAATGTTTGATGAAACATTCATCAAATCAAAGGCTTATACACTGTGTCGTCTGGAGCTAATTACCGAAATGCTCTACTCTTAATGAGAGAATTCAAACATAACGTGGGGATTTTATCCAATTTGGGCTGCATTGGCTTCAAGTTCAAGCTATTCCACAACTAATTTCTCAAATGTCTGGGAATTTT
>JAAXYW010001283.1:0-23156 GCA_036851895.1 Orthonychiurus folsomi
CATAAATTTCCTTGTTTTATGGTTGATCGCGTGCTTGGAGGCACGCGCCGAAAGCGTGAGTTTAACATGCAAGTATTTTTAAAGAAGGGAAATGACGAGTCTTAGGCACAAGGCACAATAACAATGAAACAAATACAAGATATGAGTATCGAGCTGTTGGTTAAACTGCGGGGTTAGAAAGGGGTAGTAGGTGTGTTTGCAACCACATTTAAAGTTTCACAAAAATTATTTTCGAATACTTCTAAGTGTTCTGGTCATTTTGAATTTCATGTGCTCCTGTATGCCAATCAGAATTAGGAAAACAATTTAAGTTCATAAAATCTGAATAAAGTTTGGAATTTACATTTGCCTAGGATTATTGCCCAAAATTAATTGTTGAAATTTCTGATATCTTGCCAAATGACAGAATTTTCGACCAAGCCGCCCCAAATATGAATTGAATTTAATCAAATAAAACCGCAGTATGTTTCAGTTTAGGGTCCCTTGCATTCGAGGCATGAGATTTCAGCTTCACCATAATTCATGGCTGATTAAGATGTCTTAAAATTTCAAATTCAGAAGGGATTTGAAAAAGAGGAACCGCTGGTAAATTTACAATGGATTTTGAGGTTCCGACCTCGTCCACCGAATAGAATCGAACCCCCTGCAAAGTGTTGACGACTAATACGAAAATGTGAGAAAACGACTAAAACGGCAAGGGCACCGAGCGTGAGGATGGTCCTCCATTTGGCATCCAATTTTTTTCTTTTCGTTAATAGCACATGGCATGGGATGGGCCTGGGAAGTAATTTTCCTGGCCTTAGTTGTATTTTTCTGTTTTCAGAGAACTCTAGGATAGGAGGGGAGAAGAGGAGGGAGAAAAAGAGCCCATTGTATTTTCCGTGAATTACAAACTCTTGAATGTCTTGTCGTGTCCAACGGGATGATGGATGAGGGGTAGAGAATCCTACGCTGAAAAAATCCAGGGATTTTGGGTCCAAATGTGCAAGGCGAAAAAGGGAGGGTCGGGGGCGCTGCTTTTCGTAGATTCAATTTTCTCTACTACCTGCTTTCACTTTCCCCAAGATTTTCACTCTTACTATTAGGGATTTTCTTGTCATTGAGACATGCCTCTTTAAAAATACTTTAGAAACGATGCAGTAATTGAAGTCCTTGGCTACTTAATTTCGTTCACTCCTCAAACGCAATGCTATATGCAGCTGCATACAATCCAATTTACTAACATGCTTTCCAGAACATTTGGTTTTTGGGTTTAGGAAAAAGGTAATTAAAGTTAAACCAAATATTCTTTTTGTTTTGAATAATAGAAAGCATTGAATTCGACGGATCAACGGACTATTTAACCCGTCGAGGCGTAAAGCGTTCGGGCAATAATGGGGCCAGTCATTTTGGAGGTCAAAGCATGACGGGCCGAACCAACTTTACCTACAAACAATTGACGGAACTGGAAAAGGAATTCCACACCAGCAGGTACCTAAACAGGGCAAAACGCATTCAAATTGCCAACGATAATGCACTTAACGAGACTCAGGTAAGACAGTCCATGTTCAACTTGTCTATCTTCCCGTAAATTACTGACAATTTAATTAAATATTTCTTAAATACTAAATGGCGCCAATATTTGCATTTTAAGCCAAAATATTGCAATTATTGCAATCTTGAATTTGATCCACAATGAATAACTTTGATACGCATGATAACGATTATATGAATAAAGAAGTGTTTATTCGTGCGGATTGAACACTTTTAAAATTAAGTTTAGTATGTTTGAAACACAGGTTAAGATTTGGTTTCAAAACCGTCGAATGAAACAGAAAAAACGAATGAGAGAAGGGTTGGTTCCAAATGAAGCCATGAGTCCCCCAGACAGTACATCTCCCAGAACACCGGACAATTCTGGATCTGACAACTCAAATGGCGGATGCCCATCTGAGAATTCAAATGAAGTCAAAGTAAACACTCCTTCCTAAAAATGTTATTCTAGAGCCTAGTGAATTGTGAAATTAATTATAATACATGATAAAGTCAAATAAACAAGATATTGGTAACCACCTATTCAAGTTGGCTTATGTCATCATATTGTATTTTTATTCAATTTGCTTCAGAAATGTTCAGAAAAATGTTTTTTGCGAAATGCACGTCATGTTTCTCTTTAGACACCTATCCAGAATTGTAGTTTAAAACACATGCAAATTTTATATTCCAAAATTTGGTGAGTTGTGTTATCCAAGCAAAGCCGAGGATGAAAAACACACGAGGACGCTCAGAATGTACAAATGCACCATGATCGGTTCCCTCTGGTTGAGTACCAAGATAACAAAGGAGGGTGAAAGTCGATGGGGTCGTGATCCCACTAATCCATCAAATGCTTCATGACATTTGCTTTTGGTTATGGACAGCCTGGTCTGATTCAAAAACAGTATTCTCGTAATACCATACACCCGACAGCACCGTACATTTCTATTCTATTGAGAAATATTTCAAAACCAACTGCCCACTAGTTGAGAGAGTTGAGGTGTACTTGGACATTGCAATTGAAAATAGAATTGAATTCAGACATGCCAGAACGCATGCTTTATCTGAAATGCCTGTAACATTTGGTTCCGGTGTGGCATAAGTTTTCACTACCAACACCATAAGTAAGCTGTTGACCAAAGTTAAAGAATGATACATGATAAGCATTTTATTTATTAACAAGCCTCCCCATAATTTTTAATATCAATCAACACCGGTAGTTCATTTGATCATAAGTAATTAAGTTATAATTTACACCATGCTAGTTGGATTTTAGGAATGGTTGAGTTTGAGACTGTGGTCAAAAGTCCATGAGCAGCAGTGGCGCCTTATTCTACCTTTAAAATGATTCTCATCATCTTGTAATTTGACCAGTTTTGAACTAACTTCCCAAAGGTCCTTCGCCAGTTTCTCGTCATTACCGAGGGGAGAAGTCTCAACTTTCTGTAAGAAGTTCAAAAACAAATTGTAGTTACATTTTTATGAGAAGTGCTTCCAGAATTTTTTTTAAAGAAAGCCAACCTTGCAATCCGTCCAGTAGAATCCGCTCACGTCGTCAACTTCTTCCGAAACCGCCAGATGAATGCTGGGTTGGGCGCCTTCCGCCGGTGTCTGGAATAAAAGCAGATTTTAGTTATAGTTATACGTATTGATTTGGAAAGTTAAAGTGTTTTAAATTACCTTGAAAAAAAATTGAGAAATCATGATTATATATTTGAATGCTTTCCTAGCGTGACGGAATATAGCAGTTTTAACTCCTCCAAGGGTTAACGGCGTTGGCGGTAATGTTAAGTCCAGCTGCTTTCAATCGGCGGGCCAATTCTTTGGTGAAAAGAATATTGCACAACTTCGCTCGAGAATAAATGTATTTTGGTTCCCACTTTTTCTCAGAGTTCAAATTATCCAAATCCAAGGTCTTCGTCCAGGTATGAGCCACAGATGAAACTGTAATGATTCGCCCACTCCCAGTTTTCTTCATTAAGCCTACATCAGATTTACATTGAATCACGCCCATCTGATTACCGGCATCCTCAAGGCAAAACTGATGATAACAAGTACTTACCAATCAATATATTGGTGAGCAAAAATGGGCCAAAGTGGTTAGTGGCGAATTGACTCTCCAGTCCATCATCTGTTATACTTTTTCGCAGTCCAGCAACTCCAGCATTGTTTATCAAAATATCCAGTCTGGATTCTTCTGTTAAGATTTCTTTGCAAAATGCACGAACAGAGGATAAAGAGCTCACGTCTAAAAGTTTAGGAATCACTTTGCGATTCTGCATCTCGTTCCGTATCTCCACTGCAAAATTGAACATAAATTGCAAATCAAAATTACATTGCCACTAGTTCAAAACAAGGGGAAAACAATTTTTATTACCACAAGCTTCCTCAGCCTTCGCCAAATCACGGCAGGCTAGAATGACTTTAGCTCCTCGTCGGGCGAGTTCTTTAGCTGTTTCGAAGCCAATTCCTAATAACATTTTAAACATTTAAAATTTAAATCCGACTTAGCACAATTGAGTGTGAGTCTGAGAATAGCTTAGATATGATTTCTTACCACTATTGGCTCCGGTAATAATTGCAACTTGTCCATCCACACGCCTTGTACTTTTACAAACACCAGCGATCAATTTGAAATATAATTTGACGCTGAAGACAAGGAAAAGTAAAACAACTGGTGTGTAAAGTAAGAATTCAACCAGGGCCATGTCTGTGAAGTGTGTCGCTTTGAGCTTTCCTGTGTCCTGCCAAGTTCATTTTACATTTACATTTCAAACTCAACCAATCCACACCTCTGCGAAGTCCGGAGTCTTAAAATGTACGAAGGACACCATAGTTTAAATGTCTTACTTATTTACAATACGGTTTTCAATCTGGAATGTTGTGAACTCAAGCACAACTCCGTCGTCCGTCCAAGAAAAACTCTGGCGTATGCCGAACTCACCGCCTAGCGCCTGAGTAAATCAATAATAAAATCAATTAAGTTGCACTTTTAAAATCTAATAAAAGCTGGGTTTGCTTACCTTGACCGAGGTCAAATTCCACCTGGGATGAACAAGGTTGCACGTCCAAATAAACACACCCGTCCTCTGTACACGTAAATGAACGACTAAAGTCGAAGATTTGAAGATCCGGTTTTTCCTATGCTGCCGTGTGGCCGACTGTGCGGTGTGTGGTGGTCTGCTGTCAGGTTAAAGTTCGGTTATAACTTTCGGTACAGATTTACACGTGACGACTTTCAGCCACTCAAATAATTTCCTACTTTTTCTGCTTCTGTTTTATCTCTTCAATCTTGCAAATTCTAGGGTGAAGTCGAAGTGGAGTAGACTTATACAATTTAACTTACCAAAATCCCAACGTCAAACCAAACGTGATAGTAGCATTACAATGTGCATTTCAATTCATGAATCATTTCAAATCCAGTCAATTTTAGGGTTACAACTAAAATATCCTAGCGGGCAGTAACGGAAAATGGGTTTTATAACTATAGCACATTAAACGCAATGCATTATATTTTATTTCCCGAGTCATTTTTTAAGAAGTTAACAAAAGCATGTCATTAGACAACAAAAAAGATTTGCAGATGTAACTCTTCAATCAATCCACAACTCCCTTTTCTTGTGCCATTGCTCAATAGACTGTGTTGGGTATCCTTCAAATTCCTCGTCTCCCTTCTTTATTTCGGGAATGACCCAAGATGCCTTGCTGTCCAGCAGGCAATGAACACGTGCCGGTGGGACAGGAAGTTCCGTGTCAATGACCGATGCAAATGGGTGAATCAGTTCCGGCCATCTTTTATCCCACAACCATAGCGCAGTTGCACATTTCGAACAGTAATTTCGCTCACCATCACTAGTATGCTTTTCTTTGGAGCCATCATCATTTTCTTCTGTGAGTTCAGCTTGGTAAACAGCAATGGAGGATTTGTCTTTGATCTTCAAAGTACTTGCTATTCCCATAATATTGATCGCGAAACCGCCGCCCCCAGCAGTCTTCCTGCAGATTGAACAGTAGCACAACTGGTATGGGTAGGGAGTATTGCTGTCTAGTGAAAATACCACAGCCCCGCATCGGCAAGAACCTTCCAATTTCATTGGCATCTTGGAATCAAGTGGTACTGTAATTAAAACCAATAACGTATAGGCTTATTGGCAAACATAAAAAAAATATTCATTGTAATGCGAGAGAGGACAACAAATCCATGCCTCGATTCTTTGAGATAACTCAATGATACTAGTAGCGCATCCGGCGATTCGGCTAATAATTCAGTAATTATTGTTGTTCGTAAATAATATTAAATCTTACCCAGAGAGTCGAAGAGCATTTACTTAATGCACGCGAAATGTTAATTGCAAACACCTGCTTCACTGACTGCAAAGTTGGCTGTAAAGTTGGGTGAATTATTTGCTTTTCTGTTATCTGCGTTTCACTCAAGACTCAATTCGCCATCCAGAAATTGAACTGACGGTTCTATCTAAACAATTTTTTGGGACTCCCGCGCATTCATTCTCTTGGAGTGCATCAATTCTCTCCAGTTTCGAGTTTACCTGTATTCCACACATTTCATCTGTAGGTTATGAAAACCCGGGTAACAAATTTAATTTTTAGGTCTGTGTGTGTTACACATCCTCCAGTTGGAAAGACCGAGAAATTACAATACCAATCAGGTTGGCATTTTCTACGCAATTTTTAATGCAATAAAGTACAATTTATTTTTTGTGCAATATGAACAGCCGGTTTGTTTTTAAATGCTAGAAAGAATTTATTCATAGATAAGGCGAAATGCGTGGAGCTAAAATAAAGGATGATCATTCTTTGGTTTGTTGGCTAGTTGTTGATACACGTCCCAGTGCTCAATGATTTTTCCATCTTTTAATTTGAAAATGTCCATGACTGAAGTTAATTTCCCTTCTCGGACGGTTTTAGTATGAACCCACACGAGGTCGTCATCCGCCCCGATGTGCTGAATATCCACTTTGTCCTCGGTAAACCATACTTTCCCTTCTCCCCAAATTTTCAAAGCATCTTTCAATCCTTGGCGACCATCGGCTACTTCAGGGTTGTGCTGGATGTAGCTCTCATCAAAATATTTGTCAATGGATTCGATTTTCTTCTCACCAAGCAATTCCTGGAAAACATTCAGGACTAATTTCTTGTTGCTCTCTTCCGTTGCATGGCCGATGCACTCGTGGGAATGGACTTCCAGAAGTGCTGGAAGACAAAGCACATTTGATAATTTAAAGGCAATTAGGCTAACTAGGCAGTAACTCGATTAGAAAAAAGTACACATTCACAAATGATATGCAATATGCATATATATGAAATGAGTGAAATTTTGTTTTAAACGAAAGATTGTTTGTCCACGCTAAGAAAGCAATTAAGCAATACAATTCGTACCTGCTGAGAGAAAAACAAATGCAGAAATCCCGACCTTCATTTTAGAAATTGTTAAGACGTAACTCTGACTGATAATTCCAACAGAAGTTTAGGCTTTTATATACATTTTCAAATTTAATGTGAAGGTCAGACTCCACTAGGTCAAATATTTAATTGTAATTGTTTCTACTCCAGCAATCAATCTTTTCGACTGTTCAAAAAAATCTCAATGTCATATTTTTTGTTACATGAGTTTCTTTGGGTTAAGCCTGAAGTATTTTTTTGGGACCCTAGTCAAAATTCAACTCATAACAGAGCACGGGCAAACATAGACATCTTAGTTTTTATAGTTTGACTTTGATTAGGTACAAGCTGGCTCAAATCATTGTTAAATTTAAGAAAGATGTGTGCCAGTATTCGACGTCTTAGTTGTCTGTGCTAAACTTTATCATTAATTTATAAACTATACTGCACAACAGCAGCGCAAAGCTATGCGGGAGTTACCTATAATGCCATTGCCTACTTACAATTTTTCTAGCTACAGATTCGTTAGGATGCAAAATGCCAGCTTTAGTAATTGATATCATTGAATACGGTTGCAAAACTGTTTTAAGCAATTTCAGACTCGTAATTGGGAACTACTCAAATCAGAATGAGCTCATAGAAATGGCAATTCTGGTCGTATTTTTTTTTCTGTGAGTCCATCCGGTGTATAAGGTGCAGGTGGTCTGTTGGGAGTCTTATGTAATCTCGCATTTACAGATGAAAGTTTGTCGGCAATAAATGCAAAATGCAATGGCAACTCCGTGCAGGCGGATACGGATAGGTTGTGTGTGCACAGCTTGCGTTGTTATCTAACCTTGTAGGAGGTCATGAATAGTAATTTTTCTCTACGTGCTTATATTTTTTTGGATTATGGCATTCCCACGTCCCATATTAGTGTGAATTTCGTCATCGTGGTCTTGCCTGCTAAAAATTACTGCGTGACTTGACACGTGAGCTCGAACCCTTTGTTAAGCCCAGTAGTTGTGGTATATGGTACACTTGATTTTCATAGGAAGGATTAAATTCTAAAGTTTGTGTTTGAGAAATGGAAGAGCACGGAGTCGTTCCAGACGTGATTGACACACCTCCAAAATCCATCCTTAGTGTTCGTTTTGGGGATTCAGCAACTTTGAATTTAGGGAATATTTTGACGATCAAGCAAGTTGCGGACATTCCTTCCCAAGTTTCATGGAATGCGGATCCGAAGAAATTATACACGTTGTGCTTTACAGGTATGCCCACATTTTCCTGAATTGGTAATCTTATGCTTTAATTCTAAGAATTGAGAAAATGTTCATAAAGATGTGAAGTCGGTAAAAGTAATTTTAACTAGTTTATAAATGCTATTAAGTGTTCTAGGTTGGATGTCTTTGATGTACAAGTCTTGATTGTTATTAGAATTACTATTTCACTGAATAAGCCAATTGCAGCATCAACCATAATGTAATGAACATTTTATTCCCAACAGATCCAGATGCTCCAAGCCGTGCTGAGCCGACATATCGTGAATGGATCCATTGGCTAGTTGTTAATATCCCTGGACAAGATATTTCACGTGGAGAAACGCTCATTGAATTTGTGCCGTCCAGCCCTGGAGAGAATTCCGGACTCCACCGCTACACATTTGTTGTGTATGAACAGCCCGCTGTTTGGAAATTGCAATGTGACGAAACAAGACTGGATCGCTCTTCCGAACACCGAAATTTGAGACGAAGCTTCTCAATTAGGCAATTCGCACTCAAGTACAGACTGGGTGAGCCATTTGCTGGGAATTTTTTCCAAACCCAGTGGGATGAACATGTTTCGGTGATTAAGAAGTCATTGGGCCTGGAATAAAATTATACATGCGAGCTGCCCATGATCACTTGATTTGATTCTTTTGTGGTTTGTTATTGTTATTGTTGCACATGCTAATAAAAACAATTTGAAATTCCATGCAGAATACTTATTAAAATAGACATCGGAAGGTTGCGAAAGCATGATGTCAACTTGAGCTTAGTACGATTGTCACACATCCAAATGACACTAATGGACACTGCTGCAATACTGACAAACTAATTAGAGTCGATAATACAAAGACTCTTATCAATTAAAATAACGGGCAACGCTGGTCAAGAGCTTATCGTTTTTCATTGTCTACTATCTCTTTTATTTAGGCCGATTGTGGAACTCATAATTCTACCCAGCTTCTGAACTCCCTCGCCGACTTCGAGTTTGCTCTGCATTTGTGAGCGCGGAGTATCAAATTTGCGTAAAAAATTCCAAAACTCTGCCAAGCAAGGAAATCAGTAATTCTAGAAAAAGTATTAGTCAGTTTAGAACAATGGAAGACCCTATATTTGAGCAAATGGTGGATGCGATAATGAGAGCGGACTCTGAGACCCTGGAAGAACTTCTCCATTTGGACAAAAACCTTGAAGAGCGATTGACAACTTTTGTTCAAAATGGAGACTTTCATGGACAAACGTTACTTCATATCGCTGCAGATAAAAGTCGAAACAAATGTGTGCGGGTTATACTGGCACAAGTTAATTCTGAATTAAGAAAGCATTTGTGTAATTTGGCAGAGGACAATGAGTTTGGAAGGATTCCTCTTCATACTGTGTTGGATGGTGGTAGGTCATCACATTAATTGTAAAATTAAAAAAAAAATTGAGCAAGAGATTAATTGGACGACACCAATAATTGCCTATTATTTAGCCACGGAAAACAAACAATTAAAAATGCAATTTGCACAGCATAAGTTATGTGCGAAGGAGCCATATGGATTATAATGTTAATGATATTTTTAAATGTAAACATGTTGCCGCTGTGAGGAATGCAGTGCCAAAAACGTTGACACGGTTGAAGTCTTGATGGAAGAGGGTTCATTTGTTGATTCGAGAGACCACGAAGGGGACACACCACTTTTTTACGCTGTTGAGCACATGATGGCTGATTGCGCTTCGATTTTGTTGGAGTACGGAGCAGATGCAAGTATACAACTGTAAATGAATTCATACTTTACTAATCAATAACATCCCAACATGCATTGAAGTACAGGAATACTAGAATCACCATAATCGTGCATACAAATCTTATTTTGTATTTAGAGTACCTTGGAAGGACAGGTATTCCAAGAAAGGAAACAGTGAAAAAGTTATTCTTTACAAATACATTGCTCAAAAGATTCCTGCAGCACTTACAGCTCTTTTAGACAAAGGAATCACAGCGAGTGAAGATGACAGCGCGTATTTAAATTTGGATTTCAAGTAAGGACAATTGCACAAATATTCTGGGATCCTATTTTGATTCAAAAATCCGTTGCCTTGAGTGAAGAATTAACCTCGCTTTTTTATGTAGAGTATTTCTTCATGGATTTCAAGTAAGGACAATTGCACAAATATTCTGGGATCCTATTTTGATTCAAAAATCCGTTGCCTTGAGTGAAGAATTAACCTCGCTTTTTTTATGTAGAGTATTTCTTCCAACACAAGAGAAGGAAGTTGCAGGCGAAACAAAATCTGTTTATGTTTCTGAAAGGGAAACTGACATTGTAGCGTCTATGTCTGAAGCCCACTCGGTTGGACGTGAAATTTTGTTAACACACCCCATGACACTTGCGTTTCTACATTTTAAATGGATCTTAGTTCGAAGATTCGTCATTTTTATCCAACTTTCATACGTAAAGACTCACTAATCGCTAAGAAATACATAACTACATATGCCCTGCAAATGCAAATCAGCCTTACATTTATGTTTACGTCGATAGTTCATTATGACTGCTGCTTACACGCTCTTTGTTTCATACGCGTTTGATTACATCCTTCCCGACCGAGACGACGACAACTCAGCACAGGAGTCGGAAACGACTACTACATTTGAAGATTCGCAGAGGCTGCTGCTTGCTGGAGGTCAGGATGGCGACGATAGTAGGAAAAACCGAACTTTGATTAATATATCGGCCTACTTTGTTTGTATCTGGTGGCTATTTATGGTTCTGAACGAACTTTATGAAATTTCGCTTGGACTGAAGATGTACTTGAAAGTAGGACTAAATTATGCATGGTGGCTCCTAATCATTTGTGTCGGAATAGCTATACCACCTGGCTTTGGGCAAGATCCTCAGCTGTGGCAACTCCCTTTTGCAGCAGTATGTGAAATCAAAAGTTAATTTTCTGAAAACAAACTGGCGAGAAAAATTTAATTTTTAAATTTTACAAGTTTGCAGTGTTCTTGGCTTGGAGCTTAACTCTTGTCCAGACATCACGGTTTCCATCTCTCGGGATTTACATCGAAATGCTGGGAAAGGTTAGTAGAATTGAAACTTTTAATTAAATACAGAGCAAAATATGGTAAAAACTACTTTTAAAAAACAGGTAGTAACGGATTTTGCCATCTTCCTGGTGACGTTTGCAGCAATATTGATCGGGTTTGCCCTGGCTTTTCATGTTTTATTTCCGGAGGTAGCGTTTAATTTTAAAATAGAGGATTTCGACTAACCATATGAATGAATGAATTGGAAGCTAACAGCCATTAACTAAAATTTACTACAGGACGTCATGTTTTCAAATGTGGCTACTGCTTTTGTCAAAGTAATTTTAATTATGATCGGAGAAACTGACTATGAGGGAACATTTGAAGAGATAATCGACCCCGAAAAGGATATCATAGGATTGGAATACACAATCCCGGCTCACATAATGTTTGTTGGCTTTATTTTTGTAATTACAATCGTCTTGATGAATTTACTGCTGGGCTTGGCAGTCAGCGATATTCAGGTAAATCCAGATTAGTGCTTTTAAAGTTTCAAACTTCTTTAAAATACTGGCAAACTGTCGCTACTTTTGTAGGAGCTTCGAAAAGTGGCAACGGTNTTTCAAACTTCTTTAAAATACTGGCAAACTGTCGCTACTTTTGTAGGAGCTTCGAAAAGTGGCAACGGTGCTACGAGTGAAGAGGCAGATTGAACAGATTCAACTGTTTGAAACATTACTCCTCGGAAAATATCTCCCAAAGTCATTTTCTAACTGGGGAATGAAATATTTTTCGATTATGTCGAAACTGGATTATTATGACCTGAAGTAAGCACATTTGTCTTGCTTCATTTGGAAATACTAGTCAACACCAATTTTCTTGCAATTAGATCAAGAACGTCCCTACTGATTTGTCCCACGGATCCAGAAGAGAAAACATTGCCGAAGTACTTGAAAGAAATATTTATTTCTCATGTTTTGGAGAAACCGTGTATCAATACTACTGAAGACTTGATGAAGGACGAGTCTGGAAGTCCAGAAAATTCTGGACAAGTTAGAACGGTAAAGCTGGATAGAGGGAAACGATTGAGAAACCTGGAAGAGAAAATGAATCAAATGCAAGAAAACTTTATTGGCAATTCAAGAACAAATATCCTTGTTGGGATCAAAATAAAGTATTTCATGACTGCAGTTGCATATATATTTTGAGTTATAAAATTTCACAAATTGTCAAAAGCTAAATAATATCATGTCATAATGCAATAATGTCATATTTTACAAAATTGAGCATTGTTTCCGTATTTTGTTGGTGTCACAAGTGTCACGTATACAATGTAAAATATTCCTAGTTGTAAAACTAGGTGTCGCACAAATAATTATATTTGTAAAATAATACAATCACGTCTTGAACAACTTAACATAATTCTCAATCACCTACAACTTGCGTTTTCGGAGTTTAGTTCCAATAAACCATCCAGCAATAATAACTACAGCCGATGCGCCCAAAAGGGCTCCGATAACAATGACGGCAGTATCATTATTATCGTCATTGTCGGGTGGTTTGGTGGTTAGTCGAAATCGGCGTCGACGTTGTAGGTGTTGTTGGTGGCCGCGAGCTTGGTGCAGTTGTTGTTGTACTGTCGTCGGTGCCTGCCTCAGTTGTTGTTGTTGGCAGCGCAGTCGCAGTGGCGGCTGCAAGATATTCTTCTACTTCCTTTTCATCTATTGCACGCGCCGATGTGTTTAATTGCACCACAGGTATTATGGTTATAATAGTAAAAAGAACCACAGTTGCCAAATTCATTTTTGGCAGTTAACTTAACTATGTAGCTATTGCAAAGCACTCGCACTGCGGTTGGCGTTTACCGAACCATCAATTATGAGCGCAACCTTTACTGAACCACGATTTTCCAATTATATAATAGTAAAAATTTGTCAATTTCTGTTCGCAAAAGTGTAGAAGCAACAGGATTGAATGGAATGATGACTGAGATTAGACTATCTCCATTACTACACTACATAAACAAGGTGCACAGTTAGTAAATGTTGTCATTTTTTTTATAATAATGATGCAATTTATAGCTATTTGCAGCTACACTTTAGAGGACTAATAGTTTAATTAAAACAAGTAACTATCCAAGGTATTTTAAAAACACAGTTACAAGGACTGATTGTCATTTCAATCAACTTAGGATTCTACATCCAATTGTGTCTGGTTTAATCAGCATGCACTTTCGTAATCATAACCCTGCGCGCTTTTGCAAAGTTACTAACACTTGACTAGATTAAAAAAAAAGTTTGGCCTGCAACAAACTTTGCGAGAATTACATTTGCAAAATCAATTTCATGCTTGCGTTAATCGGCAAAAATCAACCAGCTAATAATCAATCAATCAATCAATCAATCAAAATTTGACGCGGGAATCCTAAGGTTTCTTTGTAGAAAAGTAAAATCATTAAAATATCAATTTTGACTTTTCCACCACCACGCACTGCACACCCACCAAACTATGCTGCTGTGTCCTTTCACACTTTTAGTTCTTAAATCTTAATGAACTTAACTACTGGTCTGATTCTGTTGTCAAAAGTTAAATAACAAGTTTGAGTTATGGCTGCTAAACTAGCGCGAGACTTCCTACTTCTGTGCAAGGATAGCATTTGAATGCATTTTAATTATGGATATGAATTAAACACTGATTATAAATCTAGCTAAGGACTGATACTTTTCATTTGAAGTCACTTGGATGTGGTTCTGGTTCTTGAAGATGTCATTGGCACCATGTAACTTCTCGAATATTAATGCTGACATACTGACATTTTGCTGATACACTATACATAAATTATGACAGTGACCGAAAAATCATCATCGCTCGCAAGTTAAATCCACCTAATAGCCTACCCATCTGGCAAACTTGCGATGTTTACATTTACCATGCTAATTTATTTGTATTGGAAGCCTCACATTAAAATAGTAAATTAGTCTATTTGCTCAATTTTAATTATACAGGGTATCCCAGAATTAACTTTAAACCTGAATTATCAGTAAATAGAAAGTAGTCCGAGCGTTGTAGTTTTTAGTAGTGAGAGAAGGCATTTATGTTTATTGTGCATTGTGCTTAAGCCATTCACGCATGCGCATGCGGCGCAATCCGGTTTCTTTCGGGTTACTTTAACAAATACTAGTGCAAGACAGACAGAACGATTGGTTTGTCTAGTATTTATTATGTAGTGGCAGTGTTTAAATTTTACAATACATCCATCCACCTATGTAAATATTGTACAAAATAAATGTGAACCCACTATACAAATGGAAAGATTTGCAAATGCCTGGAAGTGGCCTGCATTCAGAGAAGCATTTCTCTACCAAGAATGGATGAATTACCTCGGGAAGAAAAACCTCGGCATTTCTTTTAACCGATTTCGCGCAATGTCTGATTCAACGGCGTATTTGATTAGGTATTTGGCAATGTTGGCTATCCTATCGCGTGAACATATGAAATAGGGCAAGTAGAGTATAAATCTACGGTTCATATGTTATGAGGGGATACAAAGGGATAAGCAAATCGTGTGTACTTTGCGAAGGACCATACCACGTTGAAAGCACCAGTTCTCGTCCGATCACTGAAGTTAAGCAACGTTGGGCCCGGTTAGTACTTGGATGGGTGACCGCTTGGGAACCCCGGGTGTCCTTGAGCGTTAAACTTTTGCACTTATTTAGTCCAATTATAAGTCAGACGTATTGTATTTTTAAACACATTCGCACCTGGATCCGATTTAGCATGACAAGTACAAGTTGCATTATGTTTTTATGTGCAAGCCTCCGTGCAAAGTCTTTGAAAATTTTTTGCGCATCTGATGCCTGGTCTAGGTCAGCACCAAAACCAACCAAAACCATAACCAAGAACACGTACGATTGCCTCACTTAACCGAAGCTTCTTGGTGGTCCAACCCAGAAGTTCCTAGATTCAAGGCTCACTTTGCCTAAATATGACAAATTTCATTGCTTAACTTTACACTGATTTGAATAAATAAGAAAGCTACATATTTCACTCCAACATTTTTGCGGTCTCGGTGATTGATTTCAGTTTTGTATTGTTTTATAAGTAATTTCAAGCTAGTTCTTTCGACTTATTTTTTCAACTGAATTAAAGAGAAACAATTTTAAAATGGTCTAGATGTTATAACCTGTTAATTTGGGCGGAGATCATTGAAGCCGTTTAATAATATATTATATTATTATTGTTCCATTGCATTTAGGAATTGGAGAATACAATTTTGCATTCCTATTAACAGAACGGCAAGACATTATATTATTCCTTAATTAACAATTGTCGCTCCAATGCACCGCGGATTAACATCATCTGCTAAATCTGCTTTTGCGGTACAATGCAGTTTTCAAGTGTAAGTCAATTGATTTTGACTTCAGGGCGTTGTATTTAGCCGGCTCAGGCGAGTAAAAGACAGGTCGTATTTTTAAATGAAATTCGAAAATTTGAAAATTAGAAATTCGCTTGTATGTTTTTTAAATTGAATTCTTCATTTTCAGAGAAAGCTGAAACCCACCTATTTTACAAATAATGTACCAACCTTTTGAAAAAAATCTAATTCCTTTACTAGCTTGATATTCGATTATCATAATTACGGAAACTTATTCACATACGCATGCAAAGTGTGGAAATCAATTAAAACTTAAAATATATATTTTACAAATAATGTACCAACCTTTTGAAAAAAATCTAATTCCTTTACTAGCTTGATATTCGATTATCATAATTACGGAAACTTATTCACATACGCATGCAAAGTGTGTAAATCAATTAAAACTTAAAATATGTTGTTTCCTTATTAAAATATTTACTAAAATTCAATTTCAAAATTAAGGTTGCAGAAGAGGGGCATGTTGAGTGGTTGGATTTTGTCTTGTAGTGTATCGACCAGCCCGGCGCCCAAGCGGATCACTTTGTATTTCCTTTGTGAGTGCAGGAGGGTAGAAAACCGCGGGATTCCACCCCATACATACACACTATTTGGTTCCACAAATGATTTCATCCCTCCATCACCCTTTCGTTTCAATTGACAGTTTGCATTCACTCCTTGGTTCTATCTAGTTCTGACAAAGTCCCCTTGTGTTGTGTTTGTGGATTTGACTGATCTTCTTTCCCTTGATTTTGTTCATTTCCTTGGATCACGTCGCCACAATTGATTCGGCACGGAAAAAGCGAAAGCAGTTTTGGGCACAAGTATTAAAGTTATCTGGTAACTGTGAAATCGACCGAGGAGGATTACGACCCTTGCAAATCAATCTTGAAGGGAATCGCGAACTTGAACTTGCTGTCAGGGCTGGGCGCTCTCCAAGTGACATCCAAAGTGGAGGTCAGTCTGGTGAAATCATTCTTTTAATAAATACTTATTAGTTTGTGTGGCTTGTGTCAATTTTGCTGGTACGAATGCTGCACGTATTTGCGCAGTTGGTAGTAATTGATTGATTAGAGTGTTTAAATTGTTCCAGGGGATTGTGTCGTGTTTATTGAAAGGAGAGTTGAGAATATGCGGAGGCCAGCAGCGCCGACATTGTGGCTTGGTAGAAGTTCTCGTAAAAGAATTAACGAAAATCAGGAGAACGGAAGACAACACAGTGATGATGACGGACAAGGCTCATCATCTTCAGAGAGGGAAGCAGGGACTACTGAGTCTGAGGCTGGATCATCTGATAGTGAATTAGAAGCACTCAAGCAAGAAGTTGCTCGTCCTAGAAGAACTCGAAGTGGAAGTCAGGCAGTTTTGTCGAACTTGAGCCAAAATAATGAACAAGATGCTGTTAGTTTGGCATCTGCATCTAATCGTGCTTCGGCTTCACCATCTTTGGAACGCACTCCTGGAACTATGGATGTAAGTATTAACACGCCGTTACTTCAACTTCCTGATCCTGTTAGCATGCACATTACGCAATGATTAACAGCATAAATAACTTGTGAATTAGGGAGATGATTCGGATTGGTGTCCGAGGAACGGCGAATCACCTAACGGGCTTGTACGCCGTTCAGCTAGAACAAGAAGTGCCAAATCCAACACCTTGAGTCAATCTTGGATCCTTGGGGGAGGCGGCGGTGCACTTGGTATGATAGTTGACATTTACAGAGCTATCTAATTATCCCATTTAAAATGGTGATTGCATTACTTAAAACACAATTACCAACGTTACCTTTTTAGGATATCCTACCCGTTTGAAGAGACGAGCCGAAAATGACCTCAAGAAGGTGAACGAACACGAAGTGGGAGTAAGCAATGAATCAGAACTTCCAGAGGAGAATGAAATTAACATTAACAACCAAATTGAAGAATCGAGTGCAGATGTGAGTATGTGAGCTTCGAAGTTTAAGAAAAATCTACCCTGTCCGCTGCCGTTACTGCTATCTAAACATGTACTGAGCTCTGATTGTTTCTTTGCAATATTAAACAGGATTTGTACTGCCGTGTAAAAGACCCACACCGAAGTCGTTCGTCTAGGCGAGTAATAAATTATCGCGAAAATATCGCATCATATGGACCTAATGGAAGTTGATCACGAGCCTGTGTCCAGACGCCTAAGAGATCGCAAGGCACATGTACGAAATATTGTTAATATACGAGATGACACTCGTGGATGCGGCGACGTAACGAAGAGACGCAACATTTTGCGAGGACCAGGAAGGCGGAGACGGAAAATAATAGAAACTGATTCTTCCTCTACAAGTTCTACGGACTCGGATGATTATTGTGCTAGAAGTCAGTCTATCCCTAGGAGGCATGAGTCACACAAAGAAAAAGAAAGAAATATCTCCAGAGTAAGAACAAAGGTTTGTTTTCGTCAAGACGTACGACTTAATTACTTTCGTGTGTTTTGCAGAAGAGTTTTATGGGAGATATCCAACCAATCGCTGTAGATACTTCTATTACTTTTGCTTCCGTCGGAGGCTTAGATAGTTATGTAAATAAGATGAAGGAAATTGTTATCTTTCCTCTGATCTACAAGGAATTCTTCTCCAGCAGAAACATTGCTCCACCCAGAGGAATTCTCTTCCATGGTCCTCCTGGTGTGTAAAAATTAGTGTGTGCTTGTAAGACATATTTGTGAATATCTGTGTTCATGTTGTTTGTTCTAACTATTGTAGGGACTGGAAAAACACTTCTTGCCCGGGCACTTGCAAATGAATGTTCTACAGTTGGGGGGAAGCCGGTGTCTTTTTTTATGAGGAAGGGAGCAGATATTCTAAACAAGTATGATCTCACTTTGTATTAATCGCCTCCTTGACTAAACAAGGGATAGCATGGTAGTACAAATTTAAATATATTGGATTTAGATGGGTTGGAGAATCTGAGCGACAATTGAAAATGCTATTTGAGCAGGCTTCAATACACCAACCTAGCATTATATTCTTTGATGAACTGGATGGTTTAGCACCGGGTAAGTGTGACCTTCAATCTAAAGTATAACTTGTTGATTAAATGTTCTAAATCCATATTTTTATGGGCCTTGTCATTATCCATTCTGGCTTGCAGTCCGTTCTGCGAAGACGGTAAGTATTTAGTATCAAACAGTAGAATGGCTTGGTTGTTTAATCTAGAGCTAAGAAATAATTTCAAACTAAATTATCCCAAATAGGATCAAGTACACAATTCGATTGTGTCAACTCTGCTTGCTGAATTGGACGGTATAAAGGACAGGGGAGAAATTGTTGTGATTGGAGCAACAAATCGTGTAGACTCCATTGATCCGGCTTTAAGACGACCTGGGAGATTTGATCATGAGTTTGCATTTTTCTTACCTTCACACGAAGTAATTTAACGAATAGTTCATTATTTACAAAAATCATTTTGATAACATTCTTAATACATTTCACTCTTAGGCGCGACGATCTATTCTCAATGTCCATCTCAAAGACTGGAAAGATTCTATCGTTTCAGAGTATTTTATCGACCAACTGGCGGATATGACAGTAGGGTATTCTGGGGCTGATTTAAGGCTTCTGTGTTCCGAGGCCAACATGTGTGCTCTGAGGCGGCGATACCCTCAAATTTATTCGAGCAAAGAAAAGCTCGTGTTGAACTATTCTTCAGTTCAGGTATTAACCAAATTACTTTAAATAGTGTCTGCCCTAAATTTTTATAGTGGAATGAAAGAAATGCTATGGTTGAGATCTCAAATACCTTCCAATATGCAGGTTGAGCGACGTGATTGGGAAGCCGCGATGACAACTATTTCTCGTTCTTCAGATCGCTCAATATTCAGTTCAAATTCGACAGGATCCCCACTTCCTCATGCTCTTAGACCAATACTGTCACGTTCAGTGAAAGTCATTCGTGAAAGACTGGATAAAATATTCCCTTACCGTTCTCCAGCCATGAAAGAACCAAGCCGGAAAAGACTGCTTGTCTACTCGGAAGCCATTGAACTGACTGAACATGTGCTTCCTGCCGTTCTGCATACTATGGATTCAATACCAGTTTACACCCTTAGCATTCAAACACTTGCTCTTAATGAGTCGGATGGTAAGGGTGTCGCTTTACTTTTTGGAGAAGCGACAAAGCGAAGTACAGTATCCATCATCTATGTGCCAAGCATTGATATGGTGAGCAGTAACAACTTAAAATGTTTATGGTGTTGGTAAATCTCTATTTCTGGACTGGATAGGAAGCAAACAAATACGAATACTGAATCGAATAGTTTTGAGAGGTTTTGTAATTTTAGGTTTATGAAGTTCTTGGGGAGTCAGGCCAGAAAATACTCCTCAGCGAGTTATACAAAACTGCTTTTAATCCAGGTTTGTGTTGGAAGTTGAATATTGTGGAACTTAATAACTGCTCGACATATCGGGATTACCCTTTTTTTTTATATTTGCTTGTTTTTAGTTTTAATCCTTGCATCTGCAAGGGAGGCTTTGCCAGATGAGCTAGCTACGCATTTTGGAGAAGTGTCCATGCGTTTGCCAAAAATAGTGTCACAGGAGAGAATGGAATTTTTTAGACCAATTTTTGAAAAGAATGCATTGCAAGTTAAATGGACCGGAGAAGCAAATATTCCTGCAGAAGTACTACCAGTTGCTCCGCCAGAATTAAAAACCTGGACTGCGGCCGAAATCGCAGCCCTTGAGAAAACGGAAAATCGAACTATTACTCAATTAAAGATATTCTTGAGGGATACTATACATAAGATCGCCAGAAACAAAAAGTAATCTCAGGCTTTTGCTTCTGAGAACTCTTATTTGTCACACTCTTTGTTCTAACTGTTCGCTTTTATTTGACAGATTCGTAGAATTTACAAAACCGGTGAATTTGGAAGAGGTTCCGGATTACAACGAAATTATTGCAAACCCAATGGATTTAGAGACCATGATGTGTAAAGTAAACCAATGTAAGTATTTAACAAAGGCCGCTTTTAATGAAGACATCGAGCTCATTGTATCCAATGCATTGAACTATAACCCCGCAAAGAGTGAAACAGACATGGTGAGTCTTTACTTTTGTGTAATAAACAATTCTTTATTACCGAGTTTTTATGTAAATTATTACAAATTTATTTGACATTACAGAGAATTCGTCATCGGGCCTATGAGCTTCGGGATTTTGTCTTCATTGAGCTTGAAGAAATGGATTCTGATTTTGACGAGAAATGCTGCAGTAAGAGGATAGTTTAAGCTTTGCGTTGAAGCTTTTGCATATGTATTTAGTGTGTTAACTTTGATAAATAGGTATTCAGAAAGCCCGCCAAGAAAGAGAGAATTGCGAGCCTGTCAATATTGCGAGTCAAGAGGAATCGCAAGACGTAAAGACTGATTTGGATGATTCCCAACAATACAATTCCCAAGCTGAAAGTGAACCAAAATCTGGACAAGCCAAATCACCTAGACCACGTTCATTTAAAAAACGGAGACTTTCTTCATGGGCTAAAGGAATTACTCCTGGTTCCAAGAAATTCAAGAAGAAAGTTAAACTTTTAGATACTTCACCGCCTTCAAGTGTAGAATGCAGTCCGGTTCGCAGATCTCCAGACCATCAGGCAGGCCATCAGAAGGAAAATGTTTCATCTCAGCAACAGGAGCAGGAGCAAAATTCGAAAACACCATTGATTGGAACTCAAAGCTCATCGATATCTTCCCCCACCCCCATGACTGCCAGTGCTGAAATTCCTGATGAATACGGGTTTATTACATGTGAGAAATTGTATCCATTTTGTTTTCTTCGGTTTGTTGAAAACTGAAATAATTTTGCTTTTTGTCATACAGCCAACAACAGCGAAGCGTATATACCTGCATTGCAAAATCTATTACAACTTGTGGTGGAGAGGACAAAGTCAAGCACTACTCGTCAGTTACTGGAGCTGAGATTTCAATTGCTTCGTGCAACTGAAAATCACAACACAAGCCACGAAAAGAAGGACTTACTTTTAGAAATAAATGCAATTGTCGACGGAGTGAAAGGAGTTCAAGGCAAAGCGAAATAGTTTAAATCTTCGAATGCATGGTTAATCTTAAAGGCTGTTATTGGAAGGTTTTCGTTTAGTTTTTTTGACTGAGTATTTGAAAACAAATAATCTGAAGAGCATGTGTTCATATCTGCCTTGAAATTTAGTCAACACAAATTCAAGTGAATTATTGTGCGAGTATCCTACCAATTATCAAAGGATGTGTATTCGCATATACTAAATTGGTACTTACTGTCACTGCCGTGTCTCGTGACTTTAAGTTGAGGGTTATTAGCATAGAAAAAATTAAAATTGACTGAAATCTCACTAAATTATGATAACTTAATTAATTTGAATGACGTGGCTCAAATAAATGTGCGTTTCTATCTTCACTTAAGACTGAAAGCATTTTAATCGCACCTTATCATCAATTCAGCTCGTATTGGCGATGTGTATGTAACATGTTTTGCTTCAGAAGCACAGAAGTTCCCGAGCCAGGTCGTTAAATGGTAAGTATAACTGAACAAGCGGTCAGGACTCCTCGGATTGACGGATTGACTCACTGCCGTGTCTCGTGACTTTAAGTTGAGGGTTATTAGCATAGAAAAAATTAAAATTGACTGAAGTCTCACTAAATTATGATAACTTAATTAATTTGAATGACGTGGCTCAAATAAATGTGCGTTTCTATCTTCACTTAAGACTGAAAGCATTTTAATCGACCTTATCACACAATACGCTCCTGTCATTTACATAAGTTAACTCTTACGGCACTGAGCATTAAATAAAGCTTTTGAATCTGAAATCTGAATCACCAATTCAGCTCGTATTGGCGATGTGTATGTAACATGTTTTGCTTCAGAAGCACAGAAGTTCCCGAGCCAGGTCGATTAAATGGTAAGTATAACTGAACAAGCGGTCAGGACTCCTCGGATTGACGGATTGACTCCGGAGTTGAAATTAGTGAACAGGCTCTGTGAGATCAAAGTCCATTGAATATTGCGTTGGCTGCATGTATATTCTAATTAAAAATATTTAACATGTGCCTGGAACGGTGCTAATCGATTCCTGTTTTAGAAATTTAACTTCCTCACTTTTTAGGTCCTTATATTTTGTATTTTGTATGCAAAGTTTCTGATTGAGTGGGAAAGAGATCCAAGAATTGTGGCAGTCTGCGCTTTGGGTTTATAGACTCCGGCAAACTTAAATTAAAAAGCTCGTTAGAAGATTTACAAGTAGGTAACTGACCAGGATTTAGACTTTGGACTTGCTTGTGTATTAAAACAGTTCTTTGAAGAGTCTGTTGGACACGCATCATATTCAGGTTGCAGGGTATCAGAGAGATCATTCTCGTCATTTAGTTCGAATACCCAGGAGTACTGTTACAAAAACAGCATTACCATTTATCATTTTATAATAGTTTGTTATCTGGCTATTTTACACACTGTAGTCTGCAGTTGGACATAATTGGTGAAATTGACTGGAACTCTGACTCCTTGATCTGTATTTTTGATTTGCCGTTGCAGCGGTGACGTGCTGGTTGTT